>RJWJ010017717.1:0-32573 GCA_004363605.1 Indri indri | reverse complement strand
TTTTTTTTTTTTTTTTTTATTGCCTAGAATTGTTTTTGCTATACAGGGTTTTCTCTGGTTCCATACGAAGCATAGAATTAATTTTTCTACATCTGTGAAGAATGATGTTGGTATTTTCATAGGGATTGCATTGAATCTGTAGATCACTTTGGGCAGTATAGACATTTTAACAATGTTGATTCTGCCGACCCATGAGCATGGTATGGTTTTCCACCTGTTTATGTCCTCTGCTATTTCCTTCCTCAATGTTTCATAGTTCTCCCTGTAGAGGTCTTTTACCTCCTTAGTTAAATATATTCCTAGGTACTTTATTTTCTTTGTTGCTATTGTGAAGGGAATTGAGTCTTTGATTTGGTTCTTGGTATGACTGCTATTGGTGTATATGAAAGCCTCTGATTTGTGTGTATTGATTTTATATCCTGAGAGTTTACTGAATTCATTTATCAATTCCAGGAGCCTCTTGGTTGAATCCATGGGGTTTTCTAGATATAATATCATGTCATCTGCAAATAGTGTCAGTTTGATCTCTTCTGTTCCCATTTGTATGCCTTTAATTCCACTCTCTTGCCTGATTGCTGTGGCCAGGACTTCCAGCACCATGTTGAATAGAAGTGGAGACAGTGGGCCACCTTGTCTGGTTCCAGTTCTAAGTGGGAATGCTTTCAGTTTTCCCCATTCAGCATGATGTTGGCTGTGGGTTTGTCATAAATGGCTTGTATCATTTTTAGGTAAGTCCTGTCTATGCCTATTTTGTTAAGCGTTCTTATCATAAAAGGGTGTTTTATTTTGTCAAATGCATTTTCTGCATCTATTGAGAGAATCATATGGTTTTTGTTTTTGCTTCCGTTTATATGGTGAATTACGTTTATAGATTTGCATATGTTGAACCATGCCTGCATCTCTGGGATGAAGCCCACTTGGTCATGATGGGTTATTTTCTTAATAAGCACCTGGATTCAGTTAGCTAGAATTTTGTTGAGAATTTTTACATCTATAATCATAAGGGATATTGGTCTGTAGTTTTCCTTTTTTGTTGCATCCTTTTCTGGTTTTGGTATCAGGGTTATGTTGGCTTCATAAAATGTGTTGGGGAGGAATCCATCCTTCTGTATGCTGTGGAATAATTTCTGCAGGATAGGCACCTGTTCTTCTTTGTAGGTGTGGTACACAAGGAAAGGTCACATTCCTTGGAGATGCCTCCATGTGACAGCTAAATTGTCTCTCTGGGCACCCATGTGTAGGGAGGGGGAAGGAGAGAATGGAGCAATATGGCGTCTGCTGATAGGCTCTGGTCCGCGCACCAGGAGGTGCCCTGAGGGAGCTAGGAGCCCAGCGCCATGTCCGCAAGTGGCCACTGCTCACTGGCAGCAGCCGTCTCTGGGCTGGTGTCGGCAGGTCTCTCCAACCACTCAGGAGCCCACCAACAGTCCGAGATGCAAGGGAGGGGGAAGTTAACCGCTCCACCTACCCTTGTCGCTGGTCTCCAAGCCTCTTGGGGACCCTTCTCCTTCCAGTTCTCCTCCACAATGTCTTCCCATGGAGTCTCCTGCAGTTTCAGGTACCCTTCCTTCTGACCCTCACCCCATCTATGTTTTTCTGCTAGTTTATTTTTTTCACTTTCTTCTAAAATCTGTCTTTTTTGCAGAGACACTCTGGCCTGCGGCTTTTCTCATCTGCCATCTTCTCTGTGATAGTCTTTTTAATGATAGATGTTCTAATATGTGTGTAGTGATAACCTATTGTAGCTTTAATTTGCATTTTCCTAAAATGATTACTGATATTGAACATCTTTTTTTGTGAGTCAATTTGACATTGGTATATGTTTTTTCATAAATTTTCTGTTCAAATATTTTGCTCATTTTCTTGAGTTTTTTTTTTTTACTGAGTTTTGGGTGAATATTCTAGATGCAAGTTCTGATATGATATGATTTTCCCCAATCTGTCTTTTAAAGAACATTTTTAATTTTCATTAAGTCAAATTAACATTTTTTTTAATGAATAATGCTTTTGATGACATAGCTAAGAAATCATTGGCAAAGACAATGTCAAACAAATTGTTTTCTATGTTTTATTCTAGAAGTTTTATAGCTTTAGATTTGGGTATGATCCATTTAAAATTAATATTTGCATATAGTGTGAAGTAGGTATAAAAGATTATTTTTCTTTAGATATTCAATTGTTTCAGAACGATTTGTTGAAAGATTATCCTTTCTCCAGTGAATTGTCTCTACACCTTTGTCAAAATTATTTTTTTTATATATGTGCATCTGTTTCTTGACTTTCCATTTTGTTCTATTGATTTATGTGTCTATCTCTATACCCAGACCACACAGTCTCAATTACTTTATATAGCTTTATAATCAGTCTTAAAATAAAGAAATATTATGCTTCAACTTTATTCGTTTTCAAAGTTGTTTTATCTATTGTAGATCCTTTGCATTCCATATGTATATTAAAATCTGCTTGTAATTTCGACAAAATAACATTTGCAGTAATATTGAATGGCATTGCATTAACCCCATAGATCAGTTTGGAAATATTTTATATCCTAAAAATATTAAGAATTCTGACACACACAGTATAACTCTCCATTTATTTAAAACTTTATTAATTTGCTTCTATAATTTGCACCCTTAGTATTGCTTTATTGGTATCCCACATATATTGCTATTAATACATTTTGTTTTACTTTCAATTTAGTTCAAAATACTTTCTAATTTCATTTTTTTATTTTTGTCTTAGATGAATGGGTTTTTTAGAAATATACTATTAAGTTTATAAATATTTAGAGATTTTTCTCAGGACTTTTCTGCTATTGACTTCTAATTTAATTCTACTTTGTTCAGAGAATATTCTTTATAAGACAAGAATTCTTTGAAATTTATTGGAACTTCTTTTTGTCTAAGGTCCAGGATGGCAAATGTTTCATGCACACTTACAAATAATCTCTATTATGCTATTGTTAAATGGAATGTTCTAAAAATATCAATTAGGTCATGTTGGATAATTTTGTTCAAGTCTTCCATATCCTTGCTGATATTCTGCCTACATGTTCTATTGACCATAATCGTGAATTCAATGATTTCTTCTTGTAGTGCTATATTGCTTCATGAATTTTGAATCAATGTTATGAGGTGCATGATCAATTATGTTGTTTGCTCCTCTTGATGAATCTACCCCATGACATTGTTATTTGATCTTTTTATCCCCAATAATATTATAATATTCAATGACCTGAAATCAACTTTGTCTGACATTAGTCACTTCAACTTTCTATTAGTTTTAGAATGATATTATCTATTATCTGTATCTATATTCTGTTATCTGTGTCTGTATATTTAAGGTGCATTTCCTGTAAGCTGCATATAGGTGGTAGTTAGATCCTGGCTATTTTTCTTTTTCCTTTTTCTTTTTTTTTTTTTTTTTTTTTTTTTTTTTTTTTTTTGGTGTATGGTTTGTTTGTTTGTTTGCCTATTATTTTTCCCAATATGAAAATTTGCGTTTTAATTGGAGGTATTGGGTGGTTTATAGTTCATGCGATTTTTGATATAATTAGGTTTTAATTTGTCATTTTGGTATTCAGTTTCTACTTGCCGCATCTGCTTTTGTTATATATCCGTCTTTTCTCTGCCTTGTTTTTGATTGAGTAGTTTTGTAATTCTATTATTAACTTATTAGTTATAATTTATTTTATTTTAATTATTTCTTTAGCTTTTATAGTATACGTCTTAATTATCATAATCTATGTTACAATGATATTATATCACTTTGTATAGAGTATAAAATCTTTACAGTAGTTTACTTCTATTTCTCCTCTCCTATTCTTATGCTGTTATTATCTACATTTATCATGAAAAACCACACATTACTTTGTTATTATTTTTGTTTATTTTGTTTGAAAGTTATCTTTTAAAAAGATTTTAGTAATAAGAAAAATATAGATTTATCCATAGAACTCATTTTTGGTACTCTTAATTCCTTTGTGTAGATCCATATTTCTTTCTTTCTGAAGAACTTCCTTAATATATATTGTAGATGTGTCTGCTGGTGGTAATTTTTTCAGTTCTTTTATCCTGGAAAAGTTTTAATTTTGCCTTTGTTTTTGAAAGATATTGCTGCTAGTTATGGAATTCTAGGTTGATGCAAATTTGTTATTTCAGTACTTTAAAGATCTTTCTGTTCTGTCTTCTCACTTGTATGTTTTTTCCTGATGAGAAATATGACATGATTTTGTTTTCTCTAGCTGTCATAATATTTTCTATTTCTCAAGAATATGCTATACACTATATTCTCATTTGAAGAATTAGAATAATTGCAGCTACTTTTCAAGATTTTGAGAATTCTGAGAGACATAATGGCACTTTGTATAAATTCAAAAATGAAAGCTCTTTTGTACTTTATTTCCTTCTCTTGTGGATTTGAGTTAATTTTTCATGAATTATAATAAATAATTAATCTCTTTTCTGTTCTAAATCTTTTTTTACTTCCACTGGCTCCTTTCCTCCTGTCTGTAGACATGAGGAGAGCCATTGGCAATTCCATTAGTTAGTCGTATTCTCTTACTCTTCCCAGTTTTTAAAAGTGAGGTTTTACTATCTTCCTCTTACTCTCTGGGTAAGTCACTTTACCTTTGTGGACCTTATTAATAAATCTTTTCTCCTGACAATAAACAATGCATCCTACTTTTAATATTTTTCTTTCCTACTGAATATATGCTATATTTCT
Organism: Indri indri; assembly: GCA_004363605.1. Lineage (NCBI taxonomy): Eukaryota > Metazoa > Chordata > Mammalia > Primates > Indriidae > Indri > Indri indri. Next base: position 27,848 of record RJWJ010017717.1, on the reverse strand, counting down.
CCAGTTGTCACTAGTCTCAATCATCTGTTCAATTTATCTACCTCACTTTCTACTTCAGTTACAATTTTAATTTCCAAATAGGTTTGCCACTCATGTTCACATAAGCATGGAACACACAATTTTACATATTTATTATACTTTTGCTCACTTCCTTTTCTGTACCTAGAATTTCCTTCTTTTCCAGTTACAAACATGCAAATACTATCATATATCATTCTAGATCAATTTTAAGCCCACGGATATCTCCATCCTCATAAATGTCCCTCACACTTGAACACACATTATATGTTACAGAATTAATATATATCTGTTTGTTTCATATTTGTTCAATGTAATTTTCTTTGGATATGTGTAACTAATTTGAAGGAAGGTATATCTTGGAATGTATTTCCTTTAATATGTCTAAAGATGTTGAGACAATGCCATCACAATCTTGCAGTGTTCCTTTTCTGGCCTAGGAATTTTCACACTTTTGTTTTTATTATAGGAGTCAACTAATCCCTTCTTTTAGGAGCTTCTCCTTTTGATTCAAGTTACACAGGATTACCATTAGTTTATTTAACTAACATTTATTAAAATCTAATATACGCAAGAAACTCTTAAGTACTACAAGTACAAAGACAAACACAATCACTGCCTCACAAGATGCAATCTGCTAGGATAGCTATTAAATCCTTTTTCTAAAGCTTTCTCATTCTTCAATATCCATTTCAAATTATTCCTTTTCCATGATGCCTTTCTGGATATTATTAACTTGAATGAACTTCATTGTTTCTTAAACTTTTACACAAGTTTATATCCATTTATGTAACTTTATGATATAGCTATATAGTCATAATTTTATAAGCTAATAATAGTTACTGTACTTTGTATTAATACAATGTTACATAGTGCCTCTTGCCCTGGGAGTGTCTGACATATAATAAATACATATTGAATATGATTGACATATGTAAATACCCATTAGGTTGTGGTTAATGAGTAATATTAACATTAGTTTGGTATAAGATATTAGCTATGGTTCAATCTAATATTTTCTGAGTATAGGAGAAATAGTTTCTAAGCATAAAATGATGAATTTATTTTTTTTGGACACATAGTTTATCATTGTTAGTATTCTCTACTTAAATATCAATTTGAAAATTAGCATATTTTAGATATGTAAATGAAGTCATATAGTTTCTATCAACTTATCAATAGGTGTGTCCATTACCATTATTATAACACAAAATTGAAATTTTAACATTAGATATTAAATAATATTGTTTACAGCGATGCCCTGTAACAATTTTAACATGTTGCACAGCTGTATTTGTCATAAGTCTGAATAATTCAAGTCTTTTTCCTTCATATGTAATTTCTAGTGTACTTCATACAAAATTCAGAAGCTTTCATTCTTCCTGGCAGCTTTATTTGTGTTTTACTGAACACCAACTCTCTAAAAGATTTTGAATTGATTTTTAAATGATTTCACTCTCATAGACAATACTTAATGGCTATGTCCTGTGCTTTCATGGGAGACCTTTTATCACCTTATGTACTTTGTTGTTCACTTAGATTTGAATCTGCTGTTTTTTAATGTGTTCTGATCATAACCTTCAGAAAATGTGAGCAAAAATGTTTGGTAATTAGGTCCCTCAACAGGAGGTAAGTTCCTTGCTGAACTTTCAAATAACTACCCTCATAATTTTGTAAAGCTGGCTTGAAATAATACCTTAGTAAGCACTGCTTTGAGCTATTTTTTCATTTTAAAATATTTAAATTTTGTTTTAAAATACTCAATATTTTTATATCTCAACATGTTGAACCATTCAATTTGAACAGCTGAGGGCTAAGGTTAATAATTTTGTATCGTGACATTTCACACATATATGGGAAGTGGTTGCATAGCCATGTAACAGCAATCATATATCCCCATGGGAAGACAAAAGAAAACAAAATCATTATTTTCCATTTTTCGATATGTTGGTAACTCATATTACTCACAGCCTAGACCAGTCATCTAAATAGATATATATGTAAATGTGTGTATGTGTGTGTGTGTGTGTGTGTGTGTCTGTATGTGTAATATATATAGCTGCCATTTACTAACATTGTGACCCTTATAAAAATATTCCTTATTTTTTAAATATCAGAATGAACAGTTAAATAGAAACACCAAGATTTAATAGGATTTGTTTTTGTTACATTTAGGAATTATTTGAGTAATTTAAATAACATAATTAATATGGATTTTTTGATAATGCACATGAATAACTTAGATGATCTTTTACCTTCTTGCTATAATATTTTTATATAAACATATATGTATTTTTTGATGCTTGTAATCAAAGGCCTGTCATAATTTTTGCAAAGTATTTAGTAGCTGGAAATGTCCCTAATTAACATTCAGAAAATAATCTACAAGTTAAATTTTTATCTGCACTTCAAAATTATGTAGTTTAGATATTTTCTGTATTTGTCAAACAAATATGACTCCATAACATCACTACAACTAAAATATATCCATTGTTAAATTAAGCCGTGTGATTTTACAAAGCACCAGAAATATGTGGTCAATAGTTTAAATTTGATTAAAGTATTCACAAACTTTTTAAGTGAAGGCAGATAACTTTACCTCTCCATGTTTTAGTTTTAGTAAAGCTGCTTATACGTAAGTAAGGATCAAATGAGAAGTTCTCAGGATTTGTAACATATTTATTTCTTTCTGGTTTTCCCATTGTTCTTGATAAGGTGTTATGGATATAAATGTTATACATATGGAAGTTTCTAAAACTAAAACAGGAGACAAAGCCTCTCAAATTTTATGATCAAGTTATGGATGTAAATGAAGCTGGGTTATTCTAAGTTTCTCTACAAATTTAGTTCTAGAGGCCTCAGGCTGTATCAGTCTATTAAAGAAAAGTAAGCAAATACAAGCCAGATCTCTGAGATCTTAATTTAGCTCGTGGGAGTAAGTCTAATATATCAAAAGACTAAGGGTAAAAGGTATTAGTTTTAAGGTCTTTAATGAAAACAAAATTTCTTTTGTATTTTTTATATATTTTGAACAGAGAAAATATTGCGATTGCAAGTTAATACATAGGTTGGAAGCAGAGGTAGGAAAGATCAGTAGGCATATAGACATACTTTGGCTTTTGCAGAAATTTGAGAATGATTACAACTTATAGCAAGCAAATTTATTTTATTGAAGGTGTTTGCCTTCTGATTTGTTTGTTTTGTTTTTCAAAGAACAAATTTCAAAGAATTTTGATGGAAAAAATTTGAAACCTTTCATGAAATAGTTAGAGCAATGATTAAACTATATGGCTATAATATGGCATATTAATTGATTCTTTAGCTGAACAGCAATAAATGAAATATGAGGCTCTTGACTTTAAGCAATTTAGCAAATGAATAAAATTTCTCTCAAGATAACACTTCACATAAAAAAGTAGCAAGATATTATTTATTGTTATAATTCAATTTAAATTTATTTCCAACATTTTTTGGCACTTTTGCTTTATATTTGCAAGTAGTTCCAAGACAATAAAGAAGATAAAGCTTGAAAAAATATAATTCTTCATCAATGTTCTCTTTTGCTGCAAGTTTGCAACTTAAACTTACTCTTAATGCTGCTTCTTCTACTCAGTAATAGTAGTAATGCTGTTTCTTTTACTTAGTAGTATTTCCAAACCATGACAAAGTGCCAGTGTACTGTTTTTTAATTTCTATTTTAATATATTTCATCAAAATCGTTTTGAATTATTGCAATATAGTAGTAATTATCTGAAAGAGGCTTAGCTTCTAATTGTACAAACTATATAAGATACATGTACTTTATCCACATTTAAATTTAGAAAATAGGAAATAGAGATTCATTTGGCCCACAATTAAATCATCTCTCTTACCCTGTGTGTTAATCTGCTGACTATAAATGGGTCAGTTGTGCTTTCCTTGGGGGTTATTTGTCTTGCTTGCCTCCTTAATCCCAAAGCAATAACCTGGGGCTTGGCATGTTACTTTAAAAAGTACAACACCACTTCTTGACTATTTCCTATAATTATGCTTAAATACTCCCCAGTTCTGTTCATTTTGAAATTTTTATTTGAAATCTCAGTCACGATGATTTTAAAATTTGATTTAATGCTTTTAAAATAACAATGATAGTACAATATATTGGGAAAAAGCTAATTTGTGTAAAGAAATGCATCTTTTATCTATTATAACAAATTATTTTCTGTAGAGTTTATCCCCAAGAATACATTTTAATAATATTTGCCTATTAAAGAGAAAAAATCATCATAAAAGAGTTCTGTAATAAACCATATAATAAAGGGCACAATATAAATACTATAGGAGAATTCTAAGCTGGTATTATATGTATGTATGTATGTATGTGTGTGTATATACATGCGTGTGTCTGTGTGTGAGTGTGTGTGTGTGTGTGCTGTGCCAGCAAGCCATAAGTTTGTAAATTGATAAAAAATAGTTCCATGCTCCTAATTATGTGGAGCTAATTATATGTCACCATCTTTCAGGTATATATGAAAAAAGTTAATGAAAATAAACACAACTCATATAACTTCCTGAATTATTGAGAATTAACTGTGAAGATGCAAACTGCAAAGTACTTTCCAGGGTGTGGATAATGCATCATGATCAATAAGCAAATGTTGTCTAACTTAAAACTGAATTTAAGAATGCATAAAATTGGCTGGCTCCATCATTTATGCAAACGTGCATGTCTGATGAGATTTGCATTGCAATGGAAAATGAAACTTCTTATCTCCACAATTTTAGGAAATATAATGCTTGGAATCTTGTATGTGGAGAATCCTTGCTAAAGAAAGAAAAATAAAGAATTGCTTAACTATTTGACTAAAGGACCAGGTGTCTAGCAATTCATTATCTTACCTGGTTTCTCATCTTTATCAAGACCATTAAAAAAACAATGAACAAATAAACAAACAATGAGCATTTCTTTCTCAACTGTTTAAGACAGTTCAGGCTGCTGTAACAAAATACCATAACTGGGTGGTTAAACACTTACTTCTCAGTTCTGGAGGCTGGGAAGGCGAAGATAAAGGTTCCTGCAAATTCGGTGTTTGGTTGAAGCCCTGCTTCCTGGTTCATAGAGGGCGGTCTTTTCAGTGTCCTCACATCACAGAGGGAGGAAGAGAGCTTTCTGGGGACTCTTGTAAAGACACTAATCCCATAAAAAAGTGTTTCATCTCATAACCTAATCTAATCCTAATACCTCCGAAATGATCCATCTTCTAATAGCATCACATTAAGGTGTCAGGCTTCAACATATGAATTTTGGAGGTACACAAGCATTTAGTCCATAACATACAACAAATATTCATAATGAAAACTGTACCACCTACCTTGACAGTTTACACAGATTTCTGTAAATTTATTTAATCCTGCTTATTAAACTTCCTAGGTCAATCTCCTTATTTACTTGTTTAAAACTCTGAAAGGCAAACTTATACTCAGTATCCATTTTTAAAGAGGCTGGAAAATCCTAAGTTAATAAATTTCAGGCATTGCATAATTAGCATCACTTTGAATATTGTTAATATAAAAATTGAATTAGAATGTGTGTGTAAAAATAGGTTAAATTTTAATTTTAAAATTCCTTAATGTTTTAATTTATGAGTTTTAGTAGTTTCAAACATTTTATCATTAATAATATTAATGAAACAATAACTTATGAAGAGAAATGAGTTTTTTCAATAAAAATCAAATTACTAATATACCAATAGAAAAGCATAGAAATACCTTAATTTTCCAAAACAGAAATGTAAAGAAGGCAAAAAAAATTAATTTACATGTAGTCAGCAGAAAGTTGGTGAATATTTTGGTTCAGGTTTTCCTGTGTCCAGCCCTACTTCTATTGCAATCACTGTCATTTCAATTTCCATGCAGGTTTTCTTTCCAATAACCAAAGCTTCTTTTCCTCCAATGACTTTGTCCTCAACCTCGACTTGGTCACTAAAGCCTATGGATATACCATTGATTTTATTACTGCATGCAAACCCTTGTGCCAATGGAAAAAAAGCCAAACTCTGTAAAATAATTTTAAAGAGATTTATTCTGATCCAAATTTGAGGACCACGACCCGGAGCCATGCCTAAGAAGCCTTGAGCAAGTGGACTCGCTGTGGCGGGGTTACAGTTTGGTTTTATACATTTCAGGGAGACAGAGGTTACAGCTAAAGTCATAAATCAATACGTGGGAGGCATACATTGATTTGGCCTGAAGAGGCGGTCCATCTAGAAGGTGGGGTGGAGGGGGGGCTCTCAGGTTATAGATTCTTTGACTTGTAGTTGGTTGAAGACATGAAGCTTTGTCTAAAGGCTTGGAATGTTTTACAATAAGGAGGTCTATTTATCAGAGACAAGCCACTGGACATATATTTGTTGTGTAAATCGAATACCTGCAGGTTTGTCTTGCATACCCTTAATCCTGTTAATGGGTTACAAACCATGTCTCCAAGAAGTGGGGGAACATGAAGCTGCATGTCTGACCTCCTTCCTCATGGCAGACAATTTAGTTTGGGAAATCCCCTTGGCCAAGAGGGGGTCAGCCTGTTGGGGGGAGCCTTAAGATTTTATTTTAGTTCACACTTGGTAATCCCAGCTTTGAGTCCCCCTTTTGTATATCACCTTCTATTTTTCCATATTACTATCTGTAATAATTATAGTCTTGTATCCATTAAATTCTATAAAAATTTCAGTCCTACTCATCTCACCTATCCACTGTAGTACACATCACTCAGAATCTCATTATCTATATTAGAGTCCAGATCTTATCATTATAATCATTCTCTCATATGTATACTCAATTTCGTTGCCCTCTTTCACAATTTGTGTGGAAAGAACCAGATCTGATTCAGTCTCACTTTCTATTTCCTTGAGATGTTAATTCCCAGATGAATGTGGCTAAAGAGAAACATGTAGTCATGCTGATTATTCTCCTTTGAAATGTAAAGGGTGTCAGAGGAGCCCCTTTAATACTTTTAAAAAAATCATGCTATATCTCCTTTGTTCATTCATTATTTCACTCCCTCTACAAGTTTCAAGTCTATTACCCACAAGCCAAAATTCAAAAGGCTATGTAAATGAGAAGATTTTATATTTCATCCAGTTATAAAATCTGACCTGACCAAGCCTAAATTCATTGGCAGGAAAATTTAACTAAAACTGATGTATAGCTATGTATAATCTTTTTTATTTTAATTACTGTGAATATTTATATATTTCCCCACAGACCCATTAATGTTTTGATTACAGCATGTTACCTAAAACTTCACTAGGGTTTTACCTAATACATAAAGGCTGTGTCACAGCATTAGCTGACCGTAATCCAAAAAAGTTCTTATTTCATAACACATCTGGCCGCAGAGGTCTTGGATAGGAGATTGTGAACCTCTTATCTGCCTGCACGTTATATTCCATTTCTGCAAAGGAAGTCATGCTCCTGTATAAGATCTGTTTCCCCACTCACATATATAAGGGCAAATATTAATACAAACCAAAAATAAAAGGCTGAATTCTCCCCTTTGAAAATAAGAGGAGACTGCCCTCACTTTTCTTAGAGCATTTCCTTTAGAACATTTGTAAGTTCTCTCTCTGTCGTTTTAAAATGTATGTAAATCTTTTTATAAGCTGCTTCCCAGCTTTAAGACCCAGTAATATCTTTCTCAAAGTCCTGAGAGACATCTATTTGAAATGTAATCAGCAAGGAAGACCGCACCCCAATCTCCCAGTTCTATGAAAGAGTAGGAGCCTAACTTCAATGGGCACCTCACTCTAAGTTCTAAAAATGCCTCTTGTCATAAAGATACAAGTTTATTTTTCCTTTGCATAAAACCAATTTGCAAACAAAGATGACTAATCCAATTACCAGTTGAATAATGGATGAACTAAGTGTGACAAACGGTCCTTTCAAGTCTTCTTACTTGAGAACTGGCTATTGTTTATCTTGAGAATATGTATCTCAATGAGTTGTATCTCTTAATTACGAGTAAAGGTAATATTTATTTCTGTATTAAAGCTTAGTCAATAATAAAACTCTTATTTTTCTATTTTGTGGAGAGGTTTTCTGGACTGGCTGAAGATTTTGCTTTTAATGATGTTTCCTTGGTTGCTCAATACATCGCTGTAGCAATTCTTTCTTTTTCGTGATTTTTTAAAGTATTTTTTCTTACTTGATCATTCTCTTAACATCATTTCATTTCATCCATTTCATTGTCCTCCAACAATGATACTATCTTTTTGTTATCTTTTGAGTAAATTTGTTCCTTTCAAAATTAGGTATTCTTCTCCTCTTGTGTGATTTCGGCTAGACCCTCCACTATTAAGCTTTTGACCTCACCACTCAACAAAATTGTTTTAATAAGGGTCAAGGATGATCTCCAACCATAAATTCTTAGTTTTCACATTTCTTGCCTACTACCAATCTTTCACAGAAGCGATCACTCCCCTCTCTTGAAACTCTGTCTTGCTTCAAGGACACCACCTGATGCCTATCTACTACTGGCTCTCTGTCTGGTGCTTTTCAGCCTCCTTTATAAGTTTTTCCTTATCTCCCAAACTCTAAACTATGGAGTGCCTTAGAGATCAGCCTTGTCCTCCTCATCAACTCGGTCTTGTCCAACCTTCCTAACAGTTGCTTTCAAACTTGTAGCTTGAGATATCACCTCACAATTTATAATCTATTTCTTAGAGGAAGAAAATATATTTGCCTTCCAAATGTATTTCTGCAGTTTGGAATCCTCTCCTAAAATGCCCACACATTCCCAGCTGCTTATTTGAGATCTAATGGATCTCTTCAAATTAGGGTGTCCAAACTGAGATCCTGTTCCTTCTCCCATACCCTGCTTCTCCTGTAGACATTCCCATAGAATTATTCACTAACTCTTCACATTCTTTTAAATTCCATTTCCAATTTGTGAGCAAATCTTGTGAGAGATCTACCTAAATCTAAATAAGTGAAATCTAAATCTGTTTATCTAGTGTATACATCTTAAAAATCTATTTATCTAAATATCTGGAATTCAAAATCTAAATATATCTAAAATCTTTCCAATTTTACCCCATGTTTAGTTATCATCTTGTACCAAGTCATCATCATTGCTCCATGAATTCTTCTTTCCACTATTGTCTTTCTATACTTTGTTCACCAGACATATCACTCCATTACATTAGCCTGTACAATGTCTCTCCATTACCCGAAAAGAACAGCAAATAATCCTTACAAATTCCTACAAGGTTTAAAATATTTTGCACTGTACTTAAATTCTGAAATTATCATCAACTATATTCCTTCCACGCTTAACATTTCTTCAGAAAATTTTTAACATTTCAGATATTTCTTAACACCAATTTCAGTAGATTTTCCTCAGACTTAGAGTACCCTTCCTCTGCATTAATGTTGGGCTCATTGCTCAACTTTCTTCAGGGTTTTACACAGATGTCACTTCATTAGAAAAGACATTCCAGGATGCTGCATACAAAATTAGACATATTTCTTCTGATGTGTCATTCCTGGTAAGCTCTCTAAGTGAACAGAACTGAGAAATAGCTAATACTTATTTCTCAAACCTTATCCATACCTGTACTAATATCTATATTTTTCTTTATTAAACGCTGTAAGTTCACAATGATACTACCAATTCTAAGTAACATGGTACATTCTAGTCTATTCCTTTCCATATTTATAACTCATTTCTCTAACAATAAGAAATCTGTTTCTAATAATTCCTTATTCATTCTCTCTCTGTGTGGTTTCAGAATCACTAATACCATAGTTAAAGGGAAAACAACTAAATTTCAATATTTTACAATCAGATTTAGTTTAAATATACAGAAAGAGTGAAATGTACAAATCCTATGTGTACAATTTGATGAATTTGACAAATGCATATACCTATGTAACCTGACCCTATGAAGGTATAGAACATAACCATAATCTTGGAAAGTCCCCCTGTTCTTTTCCCTGTCAACACACCTGTACCCAAGGGAAACACTTTTTTATTTTATATTTTACTAAATATTAGTTTGTCTGTTCTAGAACTTCATGAAAATGGCATTATACAATATGCAGCTTTTGTGCCTAGATTCTGTCTTTCAGCATAATGTATGCTAAATTCATGTATGTTGTTGTATGTTCCTTTTTGTTGTTACGTATAATATACCAATCTGTTTTTTTACTTTTCTGTTGATGAACATTAGGGTTGTTTATAGTGATTGGCCATTATGAATATAGCTGCTATAAACATTTTTGAAGGCATGTTTTGTGGGCATATATTTTCATTTTTCTTAGATAAATAGCTAGGAGTTGAATTTCTATGTCATAGCATAGCTTTATTTTTACCTTTATAACACAGCATCAAATCTTTTTCTAATGTGCTTGCATCATTTTACACTTCCATCACATATGTATAAAAGTTCTAATTGCTCTCCATAATTGCCAACATTTGTCAGAGTTTTAACTCTTATCAAACCTTGTAGATTTGCAGTGGTATTTTATTTTGGTTTCAATTTGAATTTTCTTGATGAAAAACGATGTTTACATTTTCAGGTATTTTGCCCATTTTTATATTGCTCTGTGTGAAGTGTCTGTCTGTTGAGTATTTTAATTTATTGACTTATTTGTCATTTTGTTATTGTTACATAGGAGTTTATACCTATATATTTGAAATTTAAAAATTTTGTAAGATGTGTATTTTGCAAATAATTTTTTCTAGTTTATGGTTTGCTTATTAATTTTAATAAGACTTAGCAGTTTGTAAATTTAAAGATATTTGGTTTTTATTTTGCTCATATAAGGATGTTGCTTTTTGTGTTTTTTATAACAAATCCCTGCCTGTCCCCAAATCAGGAAGATATTCTCCTGTGTTATGTAAGTTCTATAGCTTGTGTTTTGGGATAACATATATAATATATCCCAAACTAAGTTTTGTATAGTACGTAGTATGAGGTAGGGGTTGAAGTGCTTTTTTTCCCAATATGAACATATAATATTTTAAATATCCTTTATTGAAAACCTTACCGGCCGGGCGCGGTGGCTCACGCCTGTAATCCTAGCACTCTGGGAGGCCGAGGCGGGAGGATCGTTCTGAGCTCAGGAGTTCGAGACCAGCCTGAGCAAGAGCGAGACCCCGTCTCTACTAAAAATACAAAGAAATTAATCGGACAACTAAAAAAATATATACATAGAGAAAAAATTAGCCGGGCATGGTGGCACATGCTTGTAGTCCCAGCTACTCGGGAGGCTGAGGCAGGAGGATCCCTTGAGCCCAGGAGTTTGAGGTTGCTGTGAGCTAGGCTAACACCACGGCACTCACTCTAGCCAGGGCAATGGAGCGAGACTCTGTCTCAAAAAAAAAAAAAAAAAAAAAAGGAAAAGCCTTACCTCACTGAATTGCCTTGGCCAAATATGTGTGGATTTATTTCTGGGTTCTCTGTTCTGTGTCTTTGATCTTTTTATCTATCATCATGTTAAAATGGCAGTCTTAATTATTATAGTTTTACGATACTGGCTTGAAGTAAGATAGTTCTTTTTTAATATTGATTTTTATAGATCTTTGAATTTCCATATAGATCATAGATTCAGCTTGTCAAGAATTTTATAAGGAAATTTTGCTGAGATTATAATTATTATTACTTTGAATCTGTAGGTTAATTTTAGGAGAATTACAAATTTCAAATATGAAGTCTTTCAATCTATGGACATGGTGTATCTCTCCAATTATTTAGATCTCTATGTTTTACCTCAGAAATATTTTGTAGTTTTGCATTTATAGGTTTTTCAATTATTTTAAAAATATACCTAAGTATTTAAGTGGTTGAATTCTATTAAGATTAATTTTTGGAAATTTTTTTTTGTTCAGAATATTACAGGGGTACAAATGTTCAGGTTACGTGTATTGCTGTTACCCCACCCGATTCAGAGCTACAAGTGTGTCCATCCCCAGACAGTGCGCTCCGCACTGATTAGGTGTGAATATGCCCTTCCCCTCCCCGCCCCACCTGCCAGACGCCTGATGAATGTTACTACCATATGTGCACATATGTGTTGATCAATTAGCACCAATTCTGAAATAATCTTAGACCCACAGAAAATCATAGAAATTGTGCAAAGTGTCCAGCTTGCCCCAGTGATGACATATTTTATAGTTGTATTATTATTAAAACCAAGAAAACGATGTTAATACAGACCATAGACCTTATTCAGTTTTCACCAATTTAACCTCCATTAGTGTGTTGTTTTTGTGTGTGGAGTTCTATGCAGTCTTATTTTATGTATTTGCTTATACAATCACCACTAAAGTCAATATACCAACTGTTTAATTATCATAAAAAAGCTCCCTCGTGCCATTCCTATTCCATGTCAACCATTAATTTGTTCTCTGTCTGTACAGTTTTGTACTTTTAAGAATGTTATATAAATGGAATCATACATAATACCATGTTTTTGATTTACTTTAAAATAATCTTGGCAATTGGTGGGAGTAGTGGGGATAAAGACGAAAAAAGTCTAACCATAGTTGGTAATTGTCAAAGCTGGGTGAGAAATCCTTAAGGGTTCATTATACTGTACTCTTTATTTGGAATGTGTTTGATACTTCCCTTAATAATAATAAAAATTAAAAGCTCTCAAAGAAGAGATAAAAATATTTGAAGTAAAGGATGTTCAAAATAGAAGAAAGTGAAAGGAATGCTGTTCAAATTCAGAAAATACATGAGAGAAAATTAATTAGCTGTGTCAAAAGTCAGATTAAAAACAACCAGAGAAATTAAATAATAGTACAGGGTATTAGAATTAACTTTGCACAGTAATTTTTAAAAATTATATTAAAATCAATTATTGAAAATAATTATAAAGCATGTATAGCAAATAGCTGAAATATATCAAATAAATTTAATTGGTGATCCTGAAGAAACAAATGCAAATATAAAATTAATTTATCACATGCATGTCATAGATTCCAAGCTTTTCCATAGTTAAAAATGTAATTGCAATTATATTTACTCTTAATACAGTATATATCATAGATTATTATTAACACAAGTAATGCTAATGCTGAACATAGGGAATATGTATGGAAAGATTAGCCAGTACTGAGGTGTCTTAAAAATGGATGATGGTGATTTAAAAATAACATTCTTTTTAAGTGTGGCCGCAGGCTAACTGAGAAGGGATTTTCATCTAGATGATAGCAACTGCTCTTTGGATTTGTGACCCACTAGAATCAGACAGTGAGCAAAATTTCCCTTAGGATCATTACTCTAAAGCAGTGCATTCCAACAGAACTTTCTGCAGTGATGGAAATGTTCTCTATCTGTGTTGTCCATTATCTTAACCACTAGGCACGGGTGGTTATTGAGCCCTTGAAACTTTCATTCGTATGACTGGGGGATTGAATTTTTAATTTAGTTTAATTTTATTCTTTTCCATGTTTATACATTCTTTTTTAAAATTTAATTTTACTATTTCAGAATATTACGGAGGTACAAATGTTTTGGTTACATGGAGTGCTTTTGTACAGTTTGAGTCAAAGTTATAAGTGTGCCCATCACTCAGATAGTATACACTGGTACCCATTAGGTAATTTCAATTTAAACATCGATGTGTGGCTAGGTATTGTATTGGACAGCACAGGTCTAGAGGAATCCAAAAGTACTCCCCTTTTGATCAATCGATCTCAACTACCCAGATTTGGGGATTGGTCATGGATCTATTTTATTCTGTTCCAAAATTTCTTAGGAGTCTCTATTGTTAACTCAAAAGCGTTATTACATAAATCACATTATTATTTTCTGCTCCTATAAGCCTAAATGCAATCCTCTGGTATTTCTCATATTTATATTACTCAGTTGCTGCCTAAAAGGCATATCTATAGCAAATGCATGTAGCTATGCCTCTATCTTACATACAGTCATGAGAAGGAAAAAAAAAAAAGAATCAACAGACAAAATTCCACTTGAGTCTTTTCTTGAAGGGGAAAGAATGTCCATGCTCACGCTGAAATTTTGGGTAAAAAAAAAAAGTCTTAAATTGGCTTATGACAATGACTGTATAATATTTGAGTAGAGCTCTTGGCAACAAAGCAGATAAATTGGCTTACATTCTTTAGTGATATATTAGGGCAGCCTTAAACCAACCTGATCCAATTTGGCTGAAGGAAGACACTTACCCGATGAGAATTTTGAAAGAGTTTAAGCAAGCAAAACTTACATTTTGCTATTATCTGCATTTTTAAATGTGCTCATTACTCAGTCCGTGAGCATATATAAGAGGCTAATTGCAATACTTAAAGAAAAGAATGGTTGAGTTTCAACTTTCCAGTCTACCTGCATCATCAGGCAAAAACCTGATTAAACAGATGGGCCTCACCCCATGACCCTTAAAATCAGTATTGAAAATTTGGAGAAATAAGAAAAGAAAGTGCCAAACAGTGTTCATTCTTCATGGAAAAAGCCCTAAGGCACCTAAATATGTTACTGTTGAATCAGCATTACACTTTGAATTTGGCAAAGTCAAAAGAAACAACGTCACAAAGAAGCTTTATTAGGGTTCCTTAAAATCCTGAGATATAAAAATTTTTAATATTTATTTTCAATACACTTATCATATGGATTTAAGAATAAACAAACCCACATTTCCTTAAAAGGCTATTTCATTGTTATCTTACATTACAAACTAAAATGAAGCATGGATATGAACCACACTGAAAGTACCAATTTAAAAAACCCCAAAACACCTTATCATAGAAAGCAAATAGCAAAAATGTCATGCATGAGGTCTTGGGTTTCAGTTTATATATGGCTTAGAGTTATCATCAATAGGAACTTAATTTCATATGGATAAACATTTCACAAGGTAGGAGTATGTAGACCTTCTCATCATTATCACTTTTCAGAATCAAACTGGAAATGATACCTTCTGAGAGAGTTTGAAAACATTTAAAAAAAAAAAAAAAGACTGTCTTCTTAAGCCTAATTGTGTAAATTGTTCAGAATTAACATTTGGTAAATTTTCATTTTTTTTTTTTTTTTTACAAAATTACAAATTATAGCCACAATAACATTATATGACATTTAGGCACAGATATCAACCTCCAAACTCATATATGTACATACATACATAAGTGTGTGTATATGTACACTTACATACTTAGATTTTTTTCAGGTGATGAGATTAAGGAACACAAAATGATGGAATATCTTTAGAAATGTCAATAAGAATTGCAAAGGCTGTTACATATTTTTCTCTCATTTACTTATTCATTCAACCCTATTTTCACTTATGCATTTATGCATTCTTTTACTTAATAGATGATTATTAAATGTTCTATCTTTCATTTTTATGGCAGGCCCTTGGAATAGAAAAAATAAATGTTAATTTCTTTGTGCTGAGGAGGCAGTCAACTTTAAATACATACTTACTATAAACAGCACGATGTGTTATATGCCCTGGAGAATAATAAATGATATAGTGTGGACTTCTTAAAAGAAAATTATATGCTAAGTAAATTGCTTATACAAAATTTGCATTGCTTTTTTTTTGAACACATGATTTTTATGAGCTTTCAAATTATATTTGAATCTTGTTATATATCATAGCAGTACAAAATGTGGTATGTTGAAACAAATACACTATAAATAAAGTATAAGAAGCAGAAGGAAGAATGGAAATCACTTAACTGAATAATTCTACTTTGTTTCTTTGATAAAAATTCCACACTCTTATAATTCCTAATTATATCCATTTGTAAAACTTGTACTCACAAACACTTGCTAGTACAGTTACTTGACCCTTTGCAAAAATTTTCATCTTACAGAGAATATGATTTCTTTTTTTCTGTTTCTATTTTTATGATTCTTCTTATTAAATGTAGAATATTGCTGGTTATATATTTATAAAATAACTATTTGGTACAGAAATTGATCTTCATCTTCTTTCCTGCACTAGCCAGTGCATCGAGTTGTCAAATGGCAAATATTCAGTATTGTGATCACCAACATCAATCCTACATGTTGCAGAAACAGACAGAAAGATATGCCTAACCCAACGCCTTGAACTCTTGCAAACTGCTTACTCCCAGTTAGGGTTACAAATGTTAAAAAATCGGGTGAACTTGGGAGAACTATCAGTGCATTCATTGTTAGACAAGATTTTGTTCTTAACCCCGATATGTTTTCTTAGTTATCTGTGCTAAAGGAAATTTAAAATAAAGAATTTTTTTAGACTAAGCCAGAAATAAGACCTAATCCAAAACCAAACTCAATAGCTCAATTTACTTTCACTGAGATCACAATTTAGCCTCAAATTTATATTCACTCTTCATGAATTCAAGCAATTTTTTTTTAAACACCTACTATTTACTTCCCCAGGCATTGAGGTTACAGGCCAAACAATGTTCCTCACATAGTGTATTTATCTTCAAGTAAATCTAGTGCTTGCCACTCAAAATGGCAAAAAGAGAACAAAAGGACAAACAGAAATTTCACAGTAGCCGCAGGAGACCCATCTACCAAGGAGAAGAATGTTTTAGGTTTCTTTACCCCACTAACTTTATAGTGAAAACTACAAAACAGAAAACAGCACAATAAATCAAATCCAAAGAGATTTCAACTTTTTTCAGGATTCTCCAGATGCTAAATCAAAGTTGAAATCATTTTACTTATTACTTAAACAGTGCCAACTCCCATTCTTTGAACCCATGATATAATCAGTTCTAATCCTCAGAAATGAAATAAAAGAATGGAGACATAGAGATGAGAATTGTAGCTCTTTCTAGAGATCAATATTCAATAAAATCAAAATTGTTTGCCTACCAATTGTAAGCATTTAAAAAATATTCTTAAATAAATGAATTACTTCAAAAATAATTCAAAAGCTATAATGGTGATTTTTTTGGTACTCTAAATCCAAATGAACAGAGATATACCTATTGCCAAGGAAAGAGACTAAAATTTGAAAGAAAATTTATTTGGTCTTTCTATGTTACATTTCTCTTTCTCTTGCATCGACCACTTGGAATGACTAATTTAGCAGGTACAATCTGCAATTAGCGTATTGATACAACACATTTCCCTATCATAAAATCTGAAAAGTATATTTAGATCTATTTTTCTATTCTATTATTAATGTACAGAGTCAATCTTTTAAAAGCATCACTACATGGCATCAATTCAACAAAGATTATTAAATATTGGTATCTTTTAATTGCCATGTGTTTCAGCAAAATAATTTTTTATCTGCCTTTGCTACCTATGTCTTCTTTCTGTAGAGCTAGATGTTTGCAATATAACTCCATTTTTATTCTATGCATATGAAGAGTATTTTCTTATTCTAGTTTGTTTTTTCTCCTGATTAAGTATCAGACAATTCCATGCTTTCAAGAGGAACATCTCATACAGTGTGTAAGTTATGCAATAAAGCTTGCAGAAACAGTCCAACTCTATTACCAGAATATGTCTGAATCTCAAATTTTCACCACTGCCCTGCTGCTGTTCTTACCTATAATTTAAACACCCTATTAAAATATCACTGTCTTTTATTCTTTTTCTTTTCTCTTAATGTTCTATTTAAATTAGCAAAGTTATCTGGGGCTGAACTGTTTCTTGGTAATGTCTTCTACCCACTTTCCTATCTTGTCTTTGATCCAGCTTATGGATCTTCCACATTTAAATTCTATTAGCCTAGGTGATCATCCCCCTCTAGTCTATTTCTTTAAACTACAAAATATGAAAAAAGTCGTCTAGAATATGGGGTACCTAAGTGAATGTGTTTTCTACTTCTTTAGGGCTTTACATAGCTACTAAAGCTCTCCTGAAACTGTGAATAAGCAATGGTTAATTTATCAAAGAAAGGTTAATAAAATACATTTTTATAAACTTAAGATAGTACATGCCCATTTTAAGCATGCTTTTACAAGTAATGTTCACCACAAACATTTCTGGTAACATTTTTAAAATTATGTGAAACAGAAAAGTTCAATAGAATAGGCATTTTATGAAATAACAATCAAATTAGCAAAGATATGAATATCTCCACTGTTTAAATTGTATAATACAATTTATCTCTGCAAATAAAATTATCGATATCTTTTCTTATGTTAAGTACTCCAACAGGGATAGAAGTGGCATATATCATGATTTCGTGAAGTAACACACAACAGTAGTGAATTTCTTGGAAACAAAAAAGATAAACCAGAAGCCAAAAGATTTCCCCTGAATTCCAAACTAGTTTTGAATTCAATGCACCCTCCTTCTTCATGGTTCTGATCCCTAGAGATCAGTCCTTTGAATGACATAAGACTTGAATATCTGAAGGACTGATTTAAATATACTTTCTCACATAATCTCCACTGGACTAACACAGAACATCAATCTATTCTCAGATTTGCTTGGCAAGAGTTCAATAAAGGCCTGTCTCTTTCAAAGTAAAACTTTCATCTGAATTCTCCTTCAGCATAGACAGAAGAAAGGTATTGGACACATGACTTGATTAGATCTGTCAATGTAGTCTTTGCTGAACCTCTCAAGATTCTAGAGGGACTAAATCAGGTAAGGAAAATAAGAACAGCATATTATTATGGATTCATTATCTTGCAAAAATTCAAAAGGTAGTATATAAATGTGCATAGATATTTGTAAAGAGCTATAATTCAAGAGAATTAAATTAAGAAAACCATTGATGTGTTGCTTCTTAATGCAACTAAGCCCTAATAACCTTTCTAACTCACGGTTTAAACCATTTTAGTTTAAAATATCTCTGTGTTAATTTTTAAGTCTCAGTTTTGCTTGTATAGTATATCTCTGTTCTGGATTCAATTCCAAGTTCTTTTAAGGCAGAAGAATACCTTTTATTGTTTGCCAGTATATTTTTAACTAACCCAAGCCCTTTCCTCTTATTGCCAGAGGTGATCTGTCCCAATTATCCCATTTGTGCTGACCTTTGTGCTGACCCTTATAAGCTCCCAAGTGGTAAGGCACACTCTTTCCCACAATTCACTAGTACTGTTCCTTTAGAGCCTTTATATTTATTTCAATAGTCCTTAATAAATGCTTCAGATTTCAGACAAACTGAGAAATTAATTCAATATCTATTTCTAGTAAACTCGTGCATCAATAAATGGAGGGTGTATGTTCTGAGAAATACGTTGTTAGGTGACTTCATCATGTGGGAACATTGTAAAGTGTACTTACCCAAGCCTAGGTGGTATCGCCTACTACACACCTTGTACATGTGGTATAGCCTATTGCTCCTAAGCTACACATCTGTATAGGATGTTATTCTATTGAACACAGTAGGCAATTGTAACACAATGGTTAAGTATTTATGTACTTGAACATATCTAAACATAGAAAAGGTACAGTAAAATACAGCATTATAATCTCATGAGACCACTGTCACATATGCGGTCTGTTGTTGACTGAAATGTCATTACGCGGTGCATGATTATATGTTTTAGTTGTTCTTATAGAGTCTGGGTAGAGAGAAAAGTTAATAACTAAAATAAGATTTAGAAATGATCTGAAGATTTCTTTATTTCAGAGTCTTAGTCACATAAACATAAATAATTCAAAGTGGAAACTAGACAAAGTTAAAAGAAGACTCCCAGGCTCTTGACATCGGAAATGAGGACCATTGCATCCATCAGAGATCGCTTATGGCATTTTACAATGGTGCACTTATTTCCATCAAACCATGTGATGTCATATGGAGAATGATATGACCTTGGTGTTATTGACAATTCCTTTTCAGGTACTTGACTCTTTGGGAAAAATCTATTTTGATTTGTGTTCAGAAACAGTGTTATTTAAGAAACTTCAGAGTTTTCAAGGTATAAGGGATCAGAAAATGTTTGAGTAAGAGGCGGAAAAACAACAGAATGAGACAACAGGAACAAGAAAAGAAGAAAGGTATGAGCTATGCAAATATTAAACCCAGGAAAATATCAACAAGAAGAATTTGACAGAGAAAGGGGAAGGAGCCGAAATTAGAACATTAAGGCCTAAGGAAAAGAGGGAGACGGTCTTATACATAGGCACGTAGTGACAACGTATTCTGACATTTATTAGAAAAACTCACTTATTTTAAAACCCAGCAAGTATAGAGAACCAACTCTGCCAGGCACCAAACTGTTATTGGTCAGTCCCAGCACACTATTCTTCTTTGTGGTGGTGGGGCTTTAACTCCACAAATATTTCTCCTTTGCCAATAGGAAGCACAAGAGCAGAGGTCAACACGATTTTGTTAAAAGGGATGGATGGTAAATAGTTTTGTTTTGTGGGCCATATGTCATCTGTTGCAACTATTCAACTGTGTCCTTACAGCTTGAAAGCACCCACAGATGATAAATAAATAAATGAGCATGTACGTGTTACAGTATGATTTTATTTTAATCACTGAAATTTGAATTATATATAACTTTCACCTGTCATGAAACTGTTTGTTTTTTTTTTTTTTAATTTAAAAAATGGAAAAATAATTCTTAACTCAAAGACTCTACAAAAACATGAGGCAGGCCATATTCGATTCACGGTCTGTGCTTGGCCACTCCTTGCACCAGAGAGACGCTAGAAGGCAGAGGGAAGGGTCTTGCTTCTTTTGTTTACACGTAGTCCACATGACTACAGAAATCAAGTTTCGTCCTTTCAGTGGAAGTTGGTTCTCATCGCCAGTCGTTTCTTGGCTCTTTCTCTCTCTGGACACACTACATCATACTTCTTGAAATGCACCTGAACGATTCAAGCCGTATTCAAGCCTTAGGCTCCAAGACACTCCTCATTTGAGTTCCTGAGGACAAGCAACAGCTGAGTGCTGCCTCCTTCTCTCAGATGTGTGGGCCTCTCCGCCAGGCTCCTGGGAAATTAGTGTTCTCTAGTGAGCAATCCCTCCTATGAGGTCTGAATTCCAACTCTTTAGGGTCTCTTCTCAAAGAGTTAATGTTCTAATAGTTTTCCCTTCTTTCTCCAAACCCTCGAGGTTATAGTTATCGCCTGCACATACTGTCTCTGTGTTAAGTCAGTGCTCCCTTTGTGCTTTTTTAGTTCTCTCCCACCTGTATAACTAATTCTTTAATTAAATTCTCTCTGTTGTAGTACCAAGCATGGTTTTTGTTTTCCTAAATGGGTAATGACTGATATACTGATACATTTCTCTCTGGCTATACAACCTATATTACTCAGGTTTGCCTAATCAATTACAATGGCATTCCAATTCAATATCCCAGCAATTATTGATTACTAGTTCCTTTTTTCGTTACCTTTAGTACCGATTCCTTGCTTTCCTTCCAGAAACCTATTCCTGAGGAAAATCAAAATAGGCTCAAATAAGAACTTTTAGGCCTATTCTTTGTTCCTAAGAGATACTGCAAATTACCGCTATTATACTAAGAAAGGTTGACTATAAGTTATCTCAGTCACAAAATTTTCAATGATTTATTTTAAAGTCCCTTGGCATATTATCTGCCTAATTATACAAAGTGGAATTTTTAAGCTTTTTATGACAATAATAACAATCATTGACGTTTAAGGGAAACATCATGTGTCAAGTATCACGTTAAGTAGGTAACATTTTTGTATGTAGTTCTTATATTAATCTGTGAAACAGATATGAATTTCTCTTATCTAATGATTCTCAGCATAAATATAGTTAATACTTTTTTCAAGGTTACATACACAATAAATATCAGAATCATCATTTAAAATCAAATATTTTGACTTTGGATGACTGATTTTTAATCATTGTAATGTATCTTTCTGTTATGCACAGTGCAAGTCCCCCTTCAGGATTATAGGATTTATTCTCTGAGCTGTTGGAAGCGCTGCTGGTTTATTGCCCCTTCTGGAAATTGCTCTGGGCTTAAAAGAACTGCCTTGCTCAAGTTAAGTTATGCCCCTTCCCTTGGGCAGTAAATAGCTGGCATCATCAGACTCTTTAGCATGAAGGGGAAAAACTGTGCAGGACTATACTAGTTTCAGAGCTCCCACGATGTCAACCGAGACACTGAAGCCCAACTTACTCCTCTTTCCTGTCCTGCATTCTTCTCTTTTTTCCATGGTGATTGATCTAACGAGCTTCCTAATAATTGTATTGCACATTAATCTCTGTCTCAAAATGTGCTTTCTGGGGAATGTAGTTTGCAAAACTCAGGTAATTTAAATGAAATGAAAATTGTTTAACATAATTTAATGGAGAGAAGGCTTATGGATGAAGAGATGAAAACCTTACTATTAACTTTAAATTGATTAATAATATTTGTTAAGTGCTAACTCTAAGAACTATGTATTTTATTTATTATGACATGATAATAGAGCATCTTCAAGTTTCAGATGAAGTAAAGTAATTTGCATAAAGTTGCATACAATGAGTTAAAGAAGTGGATTTGAACCAAGGTCTCTCAACTCCAAAATCTATTATATTTCTCATTTCATCCTCTGACTATAAACTAGTTTGGTAAAGAAAGATGACCATCTGTTCATAAAAGTTAAGTCAAACACATTCAAAATTTAAACCCAAATGATTTCTTCAATGCAGGTGAGTTTATTTGGCAACAATGTAAATATTTATATATGACCACTATAAACAACAACAATAAACCAATAACAAATCAGTTTAGGGCTTTGTATTTTGTTAACTTATTTTTCAGAAAGAAGCCAAATGAGTCAAAAAAATCTATTTGTTAATTTCTAATTTAGCAATAGATTCTGTGATGAGGATAAGCTGTACAAATGAGTTACAGGTGTGAGTAATTTTGCTAACATATTGAAATATAACAATGCAGTTTCACATTTTTTTCCTAACTGAGCTCTTAGTTTCCTTCCTTTTTCTGGGTTTTAGTCATCACACTTGAGTATAAGTGGTATTAGCCTTGTCCTCATTAGTGAACAGAGTTCTAGGCTGGAACATTCTAAATGTAATGACCCTAAATGACAGATGTCCTCTAAATGAACCTAAAGTCAGTGGTTGCTACCAAGTCCTGTAGCTCAGTGCAGCATTGGTGGTTCAGTGGTAGAATTCTTGCCTGCCAAGTCCTGTAGCTCAAACACCCAGACAAGATATGCACTGGGGAAGTTACTGTAGTTATAAAAAGTAGCATTTCCTGTTTATGCTCCGCTCTGCTACATCTTCACCTTCCTCCCATCCTATAGTGCTTAGTTGTCTAAGGATCTCTGGGATGTGTTTCATTCATGTTAACTATTATTATCATCATTCCCTTCTTTCTTTGAATTATGTAAACTGCTGACTTAACATGTAATTAGAGCTATCCTCAACCCTACTCCATAAAAACTAGTTTAATTGGCAAAATTTATTCATTTCCCTAGGCTAGGATAATCAGTTCTGTATTTGGTCAATGACTAGACAGTAAAGAACTTTTTTAAAGTTTTAACTTTTTCAGTTTTAGTTTGTATTGAAGCTGATTTTTTGAATATTTTATTTGTTCTGTGTAAAAACATGCATAAAATACGTACTGTTGTCTTTTGTCAAAGAAATGGTCCTCTTGAAAAGTAGATATTAAAAGATCGTAAATGGAAAAGTACATCTAAAAGATTCCATGCATGAATATAAAGGCAAGCTGAGTTGCCCTGGCCTATTCTAGAGAGATTGCGTGTTTCTCAAAGGCAACTCATCACTACCATCATTTGTTACAGCTTAAAGTGGAATTGATAGATCCATGCTAATATCCATGCTGATTTATCTGCACTACTATTCAGAATTCTAGCAAAGGATTTGACAGCAGAAAGTGCCACTCGTTATTTCTACAAACACTCATGAAGAATTATATAAGATACCAAAATGGAAGATATGGCAAATATGAAGATGAAGCAGATACGGCCACTTCTATTATTATATTACAATACGATAAAATATTTTGGAGAAATACATAGTAAAACTGCATAAATGCATATAATGAGAGGTGCTACATATTAAGTGGCATAGGATACGTTCACCTCATATGCCACAGGAGTTCCTAGAAACTTGATCATGAATCCAATCTCCTCTTTTACAGATTATAAAAAAGAGGATTGGACAAAAATGCGTGGAGTTTCCTAAAAGCACTTAGTTAAACAAGCTTTCAAGTTATTTTAACAGAGCTAAAATCTAAGAATCAACTGTTCTTTTTAATCTAAGTAATAGATGTTTACAAATGATTAAAATTCCACGTACAGCATGTGATTATGAAGAAACTTCCTGTCCTCATATAAATGGATTCTGGGCTTATGCTTTTCCAGTACCATCCCTCAATCATCTGACCTAAACTGAAGGTAACAGTTCTTCATTGATTTCTAAAGCCTCAGACATAGGAAGTAATTATTTCATAACTTTTTGGGAGGTTAAAAAGAAAACATGCTACTTATGAACAGTAGCATGGTGTACAAGAAAGAATTACAGATTATTTTCTGAGGTCTTGAGTTTAACCACATATGATTGCATTATTGAATATATTATTATATTTAGGCTCTATTATTTTATATAATCTAAGTGGCTTTTATAAACAGCCCCCAAATATTACAGCTAAAAAAATAGACATACATTTCCTGTTCATAGCACTCCAAGTAGATTCCAGATCTGGGGTGAGAGGGTGATAGGGGCTGGAGGCTAGGGGGTGCATGTGCTCTGCCCTGTGAAGTTATTCAAGGACCGGTTATTCAAGGCTCAGTTTATGCAGTCTTCAATTTATAATTCCCTTTCAGACATCCGCCTAGGCAAGGAATTCTTGAAGAAGACCCCCAAAGCAATCACCGCAGCAACAAAAATAAATAAATGGGATCTGATCAAATTAAAAAGCTTTTGCATGGCCAAGGAAACTATCATTAGAGCGAATAGCCTACAGAATGGGAGAAAATATTTGCTCTCTACACATCTGATAAAGGGTTGATAACTAGAATCTATCTAGAACTCAAAAAAAAAAATCAACAAGAAAAAAATCAAACACCTCATCAACAAATGGGCAAAGGAAATGAATAGAAACTTTTCAAAAGAAGGCAGAATAATGGCCAGCAAACATAAAAAAAAATGCTCAACATCTCTAATCATTAGAGAAATGCAAATCAAAACCACAATGAGATATCACCTAACCCCAGTGAGATTCGCCTCTATAAAAAAAATCGCAAAACAACAAATGCTGGCAAGGATGTGGAGAGACAGGGACACTCTTACACTGCTGGTAGGACTACAAATTAGTGCAACCTCTGTGGAAAAGAATTTGGAGATACCTCAAAGAGCTAAAAATAGAAATACCATTCCATCCAGCAATAGCACTATTAGGCATCTACCCAAAAGAGCAAAAAACATTCCATAATAAAGACACCTGCACCCGAATGTTTATGGCAGCACAATCCACTATTGCAAGGATGTGGAAACAACCCAAGTGCCCGTCAATTCATGAGTGGATTATTAAAATTTGGTATATGTATACAATGGAATATTACTCAATCATAAGAAACGACAGTGATCTAGCATCTCTTATACTTTCCTGGATCAAACTTAAGCCCATTATCCAAAGTGAGGTACCACAAGATTGGAAGAATGAGCTCCACTTGTACTCGCCATCAAATTGGTACTAACTGATCAACACTAGGGTGCTCACGTGGCAGTAATACTTTCCAGGGATTGGGAGATGGGGGTAAACCCCGCAACTAAAGGACACGGGGAGCATTGTAGTGGGTAATGGCATGCCTCTAACCCTCGCTTGGGTGAGGCAAAGACATAAAGTGTAACCATGATGTTTGTACCCCCATAATACCCTGAAATAAAAAAAAAAGTCATTGCTGCTAGATTCTTATGTTTGCTGCATTTAAGTACAGCTAGCCTACTTCTCCCACTTCAAGAGCATTTATTCATCACCTTGCCCTTCTCATAACAAACCAAAACAAACAAACAAAACTTTCCTGGAGTTAAAAGAATGTTCCATGGTTTACTCCAGATTATTTCAGTGATTGTAATATTGTAACAATTTTATGATGAATCTCAATTTCAGAGACATTAAAATATGGGGGAAAAAAGAGAATCGTAGAATAGTGAATATGGTACTTGGCTCCAAGACATTTCTTCTATCAGTAACCACATTCCAAATCCTTTGCTACATAATTCTTAAATCTGTTTTATTACCTGCTATGGTCTGAATGTTGTGTCCTTCTGTAATTCTCATGTTAAAACCTGGTCACTAGTGTGATGATATTAGGAGGTAGAGCCTTTGGGAGGTAATTATTAATAGAACATGAGCGCAAAGCCTTCATGAATGGGATTAGTGCCCTTACAAAATAGACTGCAAGGAGCTGTCTTGTGTCTTCCACAATGGAAAGAGCACAGAGAGAAGCTGCCATATATGAACCTGAAAGTGGTCCCTAAACAGAAATCAAAATCACCTGTGCCTTTATCTTGGCATTCCTAGTTACCAGACCTCTGATAAATAAATTACTATTGTTTAAAATATACTCAGTTACATTATTTTTTATAGCAGCCCAAATGGATTAAGAAATTCCCTCACCTACCCAATTTAATATTAGTTATGTGAGGCTATCCGAAGTGATAAACTTCTTAGGAAGTAATACCCTTAATCTTGTTTTTGTAACAGTGCTGAATTGGTCTTAATTGAGAGGTCTTGAGCCTTTGTCTTTCTAAGCACATTTTAAACCTGCCCCCTACTTTTTATGATCGAGAAGCACTTGGATTTTCCAATACTGTTAGTCCCTTAACCTTTACTTCAAAATCAGCCTATTTCTTTAGGTTCATTTATTTTTCTGCAATAACTTTTTAAAAGCAGCAATTAACTGTAAACAAAAATTGATACTGTAGCATTTTCCAACTCCTTAGCCACTACCGGAGTAGTGGCCCCATTATCTGTCTTCCAAGTTATAACAGGTAAGAGTTTATCGAATGTTTTGCCACAAGATAACATAGATCTTTATTATTTTTTCAATTTTCCATACCTATTCCCTTGATTTCAACCTCTAAACTGCTAATTCAATGTTACATATTTTAGTTATTTGTCAGAGCATCACCTCTCTATAGGATACTAATAGGTGTATCGGAGTGCTCTGAACTGTGTTTGAAAATCAACTCAAATGGTGGCTTGATACAATAAATGTCTGTCCTCTGTCTACAAAGAGTCAAAGGCAATGTTAATTTGGTTGGCCTGGGTAAAAGATGGAGGGTGGAATGATAGGCTACGCTTCACAGTAACTCAGAGATCAGATGATGGAGACTCTACTATCTCTAATATGTAGGTTAGACTGCCATCCTGGGCATTACCATCCCTGTCAGCTGGATAAAGATATGAATATGGAGAAGCAGGCATAGGGGTTTCATGAAATTTGCACACATCATTTCCACTCATATTCCTTGCTTAAAACTCAGTAAAATTACATTATGATAAAGACTGATGTGAAGTCTAACTGTGTGCCCAAGGAGAAAAGGGAGAACAGAATTCAATGGATAGCCATGAGCCTTTACAAAGTAATACAATCTTGATGTCCATTACTTGAGTCTGAAATTAAAAAAAAAAAAATGGGGATAATTATCCCCATGTAACTTTTGTATTTATGAGAATTAAAAATAACAATATGTCTAAGAGTTTCTTGTAAACTGGGAAACACAAATGTTAGATATCATCATATGATGACCATGTCATGTATAGTACAAATTTTACACTATTAAACTATATATTATATACCATATTTTATTGTTTTACATAACCTATCATATTTTTATAAAATTTTGATTATATCATTCTTAAATAAGTCTTCTATAAAATATCTGTTTCACATACCTACGACAAACAGTGGTTTTGGTCAAGGACACTTTCAGAAATGGG
The DNA here is from genome assembly GCA_004363605.1 of Indri indri. Classification (NCBI taxonomy): domain Eukaryota; kingdom Metazoa; phylum Chordata; class Mammalia; order Primates; family Indriidae; genus Indri; species Indri indri. The sequence continues at coordinate 19 of RJWJ010017717.1, read as the reverse complement.
TGAAACTCATTATTTCCAT
>RJWJ010017716.1:0-32591 GCA_004363605.1 Indri indri | reverse complement strand
TATTCATCACCTTGCTTCTCTATCACCATTTTACATTCACGTTAAGCTTTGGCTAGTGCTTCTGTCAAAATAGGTGACTTGCCTGGAGGGGTTACGCACACCTTCATCCCTGAGGAGTCTGAGCCCTTAGTCACCATGTTTCATGAAGCCATAGCCTGCTAATAGTGCGAGATCTCCCAGGGGGTTTCCTAGCACAGAATGTATTGTATAGCAGCAATCCCTTCTCATGACCCTAGCAACTCACTTCTTTTACACATCTCCTGGTGTTCCATATCCACTGAGTCTCAGCCCAAGATCTCATCTCTTCCATGAAGCTTTCCCTGATCCTTGCAGACTTCAGTGCTTTCTTCTTCCCATAACCCAAAAAACTTATTGCCTATGTCTATCGTCTGACCTGAGTCATATGCTGCATTGTGATTCCTCCTTACTGGATTTTTATTGATCTTGGAAAACATAATTTTGTTGACTTATGAGTGTGTGGCTTGTCTTTCCAAAGGCAACCTGAACAGGGTTCTGTCCCACATTTTACTAGCCTACCTCCAGCGCCTAGAACAGATCTCTGCGCATCCCTAGGGCTCAGTGAACTCAGGTTGAATCAGCCACTGAACAGATTGCAGGATAGCATCTCGGCACCTTAGGACTAGAGCACAATTTTTTCATCATAAGTCTTGTATCCCAGAGTTCCCTAACGTACTTGGTTTTTAATGACACTCATTATCATTCTGGCCACAATTACCTTTTAAACAACAAAAAAGGACAGCTTTAAGAGGCTTAGTCATTTCACAATTTAAAACCAGCCCAAACCCTTAAAAGCATATATTTTTAGATGTTTTATTGCAAAGTACTTCCAAATGAAGGACATAATCTCCCCCCACACAGAAACATTTTTCCTTCTTTGGCATTACTCAGACCTTGAAGTTGACAAACATACTTTGTTTGAGGATACTGAGCATTTGTGGAGAGGGCACAGAAATATTTGCAATCATCACATAAAAAGTCCATTCCACTTACATTGAGCACCTTTTCAGTGCTTTATACAGACTATATTGTCCAGAGAGAATTTTCTTCTTTTCTGTGAAGCTCACATGTTAGAGTATTTTAAAGCAGGTAATAACCTATTGTGGGAGCTTAAGGAGAAAGGAGGAGAACTCAAGTCACTTCGTTTTTCAATTAATTACTTATTCTAGGAAGACTTTACCTTGTTATTGTAGAATTTATTTCTATTTATTATTTCTGAGTGTTTCTGTTGTGTATTCCCAATTCAGAAGCAAAAATTGAAAACAAAAATAGGACTACTCTTGACTACATGTGTCTAGGTATACACTCTATTTCCCACAACAGTACTGACATGAAATAAAATATTTATATTACTAGTAATAAAGGTTAAGAGATATTGAATGTTTGCTGTAAGGCAGGCACTCTGTACATCAGAGTATATATATCATCTCATAGCCATTTGCAGAGGACAGGTACTATTATCTCTGTTTTATAGATACAAAAATTAAGACACAGAGAAGCTGAACCACCTCCCAAAGATCATAAAGATAGTAGGTAGACAAGCTGACATTACACTGCACAGAAGAAAGAGCCCTGGTTCTGTCCTTGGAGATGGCCAACTAAATTGTATTCTCAGCCCAGGTCTTGCTAGCCAAGAGATTAGAAGTAAATCAAAAACTCTTTGGGTCTAATGCTCACACTGCTATATCCAACTGTCCATTCATCCATCCTTAGGGCATTTAACTTTTATTGTTTTATATTTTGCTTATGACTTATTGGTATCTCTCAAAGAACAGAAAACAAGTCACATTCATCTTTATATCTACAGTTCCTAGGTGACTATTTTAAATACTTTAAATGCATTAAATCATTTATTCCTCACAATACCATGAGAAAGGTATTCTTTCTATCCCCACTTATTTCAGATGTGAGGAGGTTACTAGACCCCAGTTACAATTACATTAATGGTGTCAGACAGATTTGAACCTAGGTGTCTGGCTCCAGAGTCCATGCTCTTGATTACTATGCTATATAAGAAAGTAATTTAATTTTCTTCTTAAATCAAGGTCTACTTTCAAAATGGATTTTTATATACTTCTTATCTCTTTTTTCTATATATTCTTTGGCTCTTATTTTTATTCCATGATCTGTATTTATTTTTGTATAATTGGAAATGTGATTTTCATTGCATACTACTTTTAAAATTCCACATATTAAATCTTATATATACATTAATATTAGTTTACCATTGATTTTCTTAGAAGCAATTTTGAAAAAGAAAATCTTTCTATAATTTTCAAGCTTTACGAGTTTAAATGTGAAGGGTAGCAAAATATGTCACTTTGTCATAAGGATTATTTTGAGCTGAAAACAATTTTGAAGAAGTAAATAAGAAAAAAAAAAAAGCTCTTTTCCCTCTACCTATTTTCCTAAAAGCAGGACATAAATATACAAAGGTGTCCCTCCTCCCCTCTTTACCAATAAGGAAAAAAAGACACTTGTACTCGAATGCTCACTGCAGCACAATTTACAATTGCAAAGATGTGGAATCAATTGAAATGCCCATCAATTCATGAGTGGATTAATAAAATGTGATATATATATATATATATATACACACACCATGGAATATTACTCGGCCATAAAGAAGGAAGACTTCATGCCTTTTGCAACAATATGAATGGAACTGAAGACCATTATCCTTAGTGAAGTATCTAAAGAATGGAAAAACAAACACCACATACACTCACTATTAAATTGAACTAACTGATGAGCACTTGTGTCCATAGAGGGAGGTATAACTCAATGGAAATCAATCACAGGTAAGGGGGGAAGAGAGCATGGGCAAAAAACTACCTAACAGGTACAATGAACAACATCTTGGTGACAAGCATACTTATAACCCTACTCAAGCATTACAAAAGTGATCCTTGTAGCCAAAAACATTTGTACCCCCATAACGCTTTGAAATAAAGAAAAATAAAATAAAATAAAAATAAATACTATGATTTTTTTTTTAAGCAAGTATTAAGTATCTGAAAAAAAAATGATTGGTCCGTTAGGAATTTCACTGTGAAACCTTCAGGTATAACCAAAGAATATCCCCAAACAATTCTGACAATCAAATCATTACCCCAAAGATTTATAACAAGACATAAAGGACTCAGGAATTGACGTGCATGTAGGTTGATTCTACATCGTTGTAATTGTGAACTGTGCTGCAATAAACGTTTGACTGTAAGTGTCTTTTTGATAAAAATGACTTCTTTTCCTTTGGGTAAATACCCAGTAGTGGGATTACTGGATCACATGGTAGGTCTACTTTTAGTTCTTTGAGGTATACATATCCATACCAATTTCCATACAGGTGGTACTAATTTGCAGTCCCACCAACAGTGTATAAGCATTTCTTTCTCTCTGCATCCATGCTAGCATCTATTGTTTTTGGGACTTTTTAACAAAAGCCATTCTAACAGGGGTAAGGTGACATCTCATTGTGGTTTTGATTTGCATTGCTCTGATGATTAGTGGCATTGAGTACTTTTTCAGATGTTTATTGGCCATTTATCTATCTTCTTCTGAAAACTTCTGTTCATGTCTTTTGCCCACTTTTTAATGGGGTTGTTTGAGTTTATTTTTGCTTATTTGCTTGAGTTCTTTGTAGATGCTAGTTATTAGTCCTTTATCAGTTGTATAGCTTGCGAATATTTTCTCCCATTCTGGAGGTTGTCTATTTACTCTGTTGATTATTCCTTGGCTGTGTATAATGTTTTTTACTTAATCAAGTCCTATTTATTTATTTTTGTTGTTGCTGTGATTGCCCTTGGGGTCTTCTTCATAAATTATATGCCTAGGCCAATATCTAGAAAAGTTTTTGCAACATTTTCTTCTATAATTCCTCCATTTCATGAGTTACATTTAAGTTATTTATCTCTCTTGAATTAATTTTTGTGAGTGGTGAGAGATAGGGACCCCGTTTAATTCTTCTGTTGTGGCTATCCAATTCTTCCAGCACCATTTATTGAATACAGATTCATTTCCCCTGTGTATTGTTACCTGCTTTGTCAAAGATCAGTTGGCTGTATGTTGATGGTTTTATATCTGGGTTTTTTGTTCTGTTCCATTGGTCTTTGTCTATATTTTTCTCCCAATACCATGCTGTTTTTGTTACTATAGCCTTGTAGTGTAGTTTGAAGTCTGGTAATGTGATGCCTCACAATTTATCCCTTTGGGTTAAAATTGATTTTGCTATTTGGTTCCAAACAAAGCACAGAATTATTTTTTCTAGACCAGTAAGATATGATGTTGGTATTTTGATGAGGATTACATTGAATCTGTAAATCACTTTGGGCAGTGTTGACATTTTAACAATGTTGATTGTGCTGATCCATGAGCATATGTTTTTTCACTTGTTTATATCATCCGTAATTTCTTTCTTCAGTGTTTTATAGTTCTCTTGGTAGAGATATTTTACCTTAGTTGTTAAGTATATCCCTAGGTATTTTGTTTTCTTTGTAGCAATTGTGAATGGTATTGAGTCTTTGATTTGACTCTCAGCTTGACTGCTGTTGGTGTATAGGAATGCTACTGACTTGTGTACATTAATTTTGTAACCTGAGACTTTACTGAATTTATTTATCAATTCCAGGAGTCTCTTGGTTGAGTCTTGGGGGTTTTCTATATATAAGATTATAACATCTGCAAAAATTGATAGTTTGGCCTCCTCTTTCCTGATTTGGATACCCTTAATTTCTTTCTCTTGCCTGATTGCTCTGGCTAGGACTTCCAGTGTTTATGTTAAATAGAAGTGGTGACAATTGGCATCCTTGTCTTGTTCTAGTTCTGAGTGGGAATGCTGTCAACTTTTCCCCACTCGATATGATGCTGGTTGTGGTTTTATCATATATGGATTTTATGATTTTGAGATTCTATGCCTGGTTTGTTGAGGGATTTTATCATAAAAGGGTGCTAGATTTTGTCTAATGCTTTGTCTGCATCTATCGAGGTGATCTTTGTTTTTGCTTCTGTTTATGTGGTGACTCACATTCATGGATTTACATATGTTGAACCATCCTTGCATCCCTGGGAAGAAGCCCACTTGGTCATGTGGATAATATTTTGATGTGCTGTTTAATTCAGCTTGCTAATATTTTATTGAGGATCTTTTCATCTATATTCATAAGGGATATTGGTCTGTAGTTTTCTTTTTTGTTGTTGTTGTGTCCTTTTCCTGGCTTTGGTATCAAGGTGATACTGGCTTCATAGAATGAATTTGGAAGGATTCCCTCCCTCTCGATGTTACAGAATAATTTCTGCAGAATGGATACCAATTCTTTGTAGGTCTGATAAAATTCAGCTATGAATCCACCTGGTCCAGAGATTTTTCTGTTAGAAGATTTTTTATTGCTGCTTCAATCTCATGGCTCTTTACTGGTCTGTTCAGGAGTTTTACTTCTTCCTGACTGAGTCATGGGAGGTTGTGTGTTTCCAGAAATTTGTCCATTTCCTCTACATTTTTGAGTTTATGTGCATAGAGATTTTCATAGTATTCATAGATGACATTTTGTATTTCTGTGGTATCAGTTGTACTAACTCTTTGTTCATTTTTGATTGAGCTTATATGGTGCTTTTTCTTCTATTCCTGTTTAATCTAGCAAGAGGTTTATTGATTTTGTTTATGTTTTCAAACAAACGATTTTTTGTTTCATTGATCTTCTGAATTATTTTCTTGGTTTTTTTATTTCATTGAGTTCTACTCTTACCTTAGCTATTTCTTTTCTTCTGCTGGCTTTGTGTTTGCTTTGCTCTTCTTCTAGTTCCTTGAGTCATGTCATGAGATTGTTAATTTGTGATCTTTCTGTCTTTTTAATGTAGGCATTTATGGCTATGAATTTTTCCCTTAGGACTTATTTTCCTGAATCCCATAGATTTTGATATCTTGTGTCCCCTTTGTCATTAAATTTGAGAAATCTTTTAATTTCCATGTTAATTTCCCTACTAATACAATAATCATCCAGCATCAGGTTGTTTAATTTCCATGACTTTGTATAGACTTGAGTATTTGTCTTGGAGTTGATTTCTAGTTTTATTCCACTGTGGCCTGAGAAGATAGATGGAATAGATTAACAAAATATAGTATATGTATACCATGGAATACTACTCAGCCACGAAGAAGGATGACTTAGTGTCTTTCACAACAATTTGGATGGAACTGGAGACCATTATCCCAAGTGAAGTATCAAAAGAATAGAAAAGCAAACACCACATGTACTCACTATTAAATTGAAACTAACTGATGATCACACATACGCATAGATGAAAGTAAAACTCAATGGAAATCAAGTGGAGGTGGGGGGAAGAAGGGTGAAAACCCACCTAATAGGCACAATGAACACTATCTGGGTGGCTGCACACTTTTAACCCTGACGCAAGCATTATAAAAGCAATCCATGTAACCAAAAACATTTGTACCCTGGTAATACTTTGAAATACAAAAAAAAAAAAAACTTAAAAAAAAAAAAAAAAAAAAACTTCAAAAAGTAAAAAAAAAAAGTAAGAAAGAACAGAAAGGAAGCCTAAAATATAAACACATTCACTTTTTAATGTGACTTTTATCATTTACTTAAAAATATGCAGTCAGGAAACATAAAAAGAACATTTGCTAGCAAGAACCTAGTGACTATTCTCCCAAAAGTTTTTAACACATTAAATTTCTACAGGCATAATGAAGCTCACATACACACACATTCCTCACACCTTTCCTGCAGTTGTTAGGAATCCATTAGTGAGAGATGCTCTTGTAGCCACAAGTTAAACAAATTAATAAAAGAGAATAGAATAAGATAGCATTTAAGCATATGGTGTCAGTCTAGAGGAACTGTAATATATAAGGTAAAGATAGATGATAAGAGAGAGAGAAAGAAATGCCATATATAAGGAGATGACAGAGATAGGTGATTGATAGATGCATAGAGAGATGGATATAGAGATATAGAGAAAGATTTCAATATATGTGCATTTTTAAAAAGGTTAATCACAATATTCCCTCAGAATATTTAACTTTAGAAAAGTGATAGTCCAAGGCTGTCCACAGACCAAAGCAGGTCTGCAAATTTCAGTTACCCGTCTATGACAAGATGAGTACTGAGAGTAAATCTTTAGAAACTTTTATAGCAGTTTAACAAAGAAATGTCATGTCTGTTGAATCTCATAAAAAAAGTTTAGAGTTGCATTTTATGCATTTTTCTAATTTTTCCAGTTCCTCTTTTAATATTTTATAACAGAATCAGTCTATGATATGTTTAAAATTTTCAAAATAAAACTGTCACTTTTCTACAAGTGGTTTGAGAAGCTTGTAATAAAATTATATTTGATCTTGGGGATGCTACAGATTCTTGACCTTTCTGTGGTTGTACAAATGTACACAATTAGGCTATCATTTTACCTTCCCAGTGATTGTAATTGTTCACCATCACTGTAAGAGACATTACAGGAGGTGAGTAAGCTGAGAGAAAGATGAAAAAGACCTTCCTGCTTAGTAGCTGCAAGTTAGAAATGTAAAGGAAGTATATAATCCTAGGAATTGTACAGCCCGTCAGGCAAGTAGTTTGCACATTGGTACTGATAATCCTGAGGTTATTTTTGCACCTACAAACAGTTTTCAAAACTTTGTTGTGGATTTAATTCAGTCATTCACAGACACCAACAGATAATAAAAGTCCCTTCAACTTCTAGGTTAAAGCTGCCTTTTAGACTAAAAGCCAAAGAAAACATAGGGATCCCTTTTAGCCTTTAGGGAATTAGTAATATCTGTGACTTGCATCATATTCACTTGTTTTGGTGGAACTTTTTATGTGATTGTAGTTTGCTGCCCATGCAGGGCAAAGCTGACTTTCAATGGGGTGTATGTATACAGAGGGTGCTCAAGAGCATAAAATGTTTATGCCAAACAAAAAAAAAAAGTTGTAAACCTCAAGCATACTCCACCCATTTGCCCTTGCTAGCTTCAAACCACAAAAAGTACTTTCTCAGACTTGTTTACTTTTATGTCACATTTTCTGAGAAAAGACATGGTTAACTCTTAAATGCACATTCCTGATCTTACTTAGATTATCTTTTCAGAGAATTGATAATAGTTGCCTACTCTCAGAAAGCATCTGCCTTGCCCCCCACACCACGTCCCTGTTTCTTGGGCCACTGGTCCTATGACTAGCCTGATCTACTGGACCTATCCTATGACACACAAAATCCCTGCTAACTGCCAGATGACAAGGCCATCTCACTTTTAGACTGACCCTCCTGCTAGCAACAAATACAGCTTTTTTTTCCTCACCTCTATAACTTTCAACTAGAGATTTTTTAGTAGAATAAAAATTCCATTTTGCTCCCAGGCAGGTCTTTCTCCAGAATTCCTTTTGGTAGACCTTGTCCGTGGGCTAGAATGTGTGGCTAATGTGTAGTTCAATGATGAAGATTAACACTTAAATTGAAAAAGAAGTCAGAATAGAAGTTATATTGTGTCCTCCAGGTATTAGATAAAACAGCTAGAAGAGAGTTTAAATTGTCATTGAATGAGCTCCATTTTCCATTTATCTGTAGCCCACATGTCCAGTAGGACAATTGGAAGGGTCTAAGGATGCTTGTAGCCGATTTGTTAAAACTGACATTATCTACAAACAGAGAGTTAGGCCAGGAAGGTGCCCAGATTCCTGTTTCTCAGACAGTAGAAGTAGTCTGCTAATTCAAAAATAGAAAAATATAAGAGGGAAAATAGAAAGAGTCCTAAAAACCCATGTTAATGTTTTAAAATATAAGGAAAATTAGATGTGCTATAATTGTCTTTTACATGAGTTTAAAAGAGGAAGAAAGAGTTTAAAAGCATCTGTTACATATAATAAATTCACAAAAAGAGAACTCTAGGAATAGCAGTAACAAACTTGTAGGATAAAAGAGAAAATTCAAAAAGTGTTAGAAAATAACCATTTATTGTGGACAACCTGGTGGTTTCTATTAAAAAGGGTTTCTTCTAAATTACACAATAAAATATAACAAATTGTAACCTACAAAGATATGTTTAAAGTAACAAAATAAAAACAAGCGCTCAAAGTACAAAGTATCAAGTGAGAATTAACCAGCAAAAATATATTAATTTATTCTATTACTGATTTTTACTAAGGGAATGCTAACACAATAAACTCACCCTCAACCTGAAATAGATATTAAATAAAGAAATATTTAAAGCCAACAGAAGAGAAAATGAAAATAACATCATAAAACCATTAATAAAACAATGGTAAGATGACAAATTAAGTCAATCTGATAAAATGATAGTAATATTAACGGTGCTTTGAAAAAAATAGAAAAATTGGTATATTTGAATTTAACCAATTTTTGAAATACTGAGAAATATGCCAATTAATAAAATTTGGAATAAAAAATGAGAAACTCAATAATTTACTTGTTCCTCTATAGTATCTATTATTTTATTCTGTCCACAATGATTTAAATCAGTGTCCAATTTTCCTAGGAAATTGAGTCCTGCCTGGTGATGGTGGTTGGGTCATGTTTATGTTTCAGTTACTGACGTGATAACTGCTTAGTAAATGTTTTTAAATGAATGAGAACATAAAGAAGAAGAGATTTCTAGGTTAGAGGACAAGATAAAGAGATTTAAAACAATTTCAAAGGTAAATAGTGACTTTAAAATAAAAATACCTAATTCTGACATATTTACTGGACAACTTTCCCAAACATTTAAAAGAAAGAGGGAAAATAAGAATGAACTGTTATTTCTTGAGAGATGGTAAGTGCCAGGCACTATGCTCAGAACTGTACATTTAAAAAAGAGGAGCTGTATGAATCAGAAGACATTGAATTATCAATGTTTGTGGATGATATGATTATAATAGAGAAAAATAAATCCTGAAACTAATTAAGCTATTTTGCATGTAGGACCTAAGGAGACCCCAAGCATTGCAATTAAATTCTTTAAGAACTAGTGACAGCCAGAAGGTGAAATGAATGAATACCACTTCTGGCAGCAAAAACTGAGTATCTACAAATTAATACATGAAGAAAGAGATATTCATTAAATGCACACACACACACACACACACACACACACACACACACCCCACCCTAAATGCACAAGAACACACACATCAATGGAGAGGGAAAACCTCTACAAGGTTAAAAAGACTTTAAAATATCTGTATTATTCTAAGTAGCAATATATCTCACTGGTGTAATTCCTGAGTCCTATCATTCCCACCCACACTCCATCCTAACTTCCATCACTAGATTGATTAATCTAAAATATAAACTTTATAATACATCCAATGATCCAAAACATCTGCATCCCACAAGCTCCAACCTCGCCATAGCACAGAAAAGACCAAACTCCAAAGTGGCCCCAGCCATTCTTCACAAATCTCCACTTTTTAAAAAATTCATGATTACTGAGTTTTTCAGTTTTGTATGCAGAAAGAACGTTGAACATAAGATCTACATTTAAATAAATTTTTAAGTATATAATACAGTTTAAGTCTACAATACAGTGTTGTGACTGCGCTGCACTGTGTTGTACAGTGGATCTCTAGAACTTATTTTTCTTGCATAATGGAAACTTTATGCCCATCGAACTGTAATTCCTCATTCCCACTTCTCTCAGCCCCTGGAAACCACCTTTCTACTCTCTGCTTCTGTGAATTTATTTTAGATACCTCATATAACGTGGAATCGTACAGTGCTTTTTCTTCTGTGACTAGTTTATTTCACGTAGCAAAATGTCCTTCAGCTTTATCCATGTTGTTACATTTACTTTTTATATCCGTATTCTGATTTCTCCAGAGTTTTCTATTTATGGACCTCCAATGTCCATGCTACATGCTCCCCATCTCTGCATTTTTCTATTTGTGTGCCTTTTCATAAGGCTTTTCCACATTTTTGCAATTTAGGCTACTTATCATTTCATCACAGAGCATTTAGTCTTATATGCTGCCATTTACTGAAATCTTAACTTCCTTGTGACATTTCTTGTAGGCTTTGCTTGTACTGCAATTTAGCAGTCTGTGTGTTTCTGTCTAATGTTTCCAATTACATTAAACATGTGTCTTATACCCTGTTTATATCCCTCATGGTATTTACCACAACATCTTACAGGTAGTACTTGTGCAGTAAATATTGTTTAATTGATTGAATGTTCATAAACTCCTTGAGGGAACATTTCATTTGGCTTACTATCCCTAAGGCCTAAGAAGTACCTGACATATAGTAAATGCTCAATAAATATTGTGTTGTATGTGAGGAGAAACAGGAAGAGAGCGTGAGCTGATTTGGCTGAGACCACATTGCTGAATACAGAGGTCGGTTCTCAGTTCTCTTCTTCCTTGACCCATCAGCAGTACTTGACCCCCGCTAACAACTCCTTCCTACTAGAAACGCTTCCTTTACTACACTTCCAGGATACCTTCTCTCCTGTTTTCCTCCTATGTTACTGATTGTTCCTTTTCAGTCTAGTTTGCTAGTTTTTTGTCTTCTCCCAGCCTCTTCTCCTGGCAATGCCTCAGGGATCAGCCCTGGTCCTCCCATCTCCTCTGCTCTTCAATACGTTCCCTCATTTGTTTCTGACCTTTAAAAAACACGTGCCGATGCCTTCCATATTTACGCCTTTGACCCTGACAACTCCACTAACTGCAAAGCTATAATGTCCTATTGCCTATGTGATATGGCCACTGGGATTTCCAATAATTGTTTCCAATTTCATATACCCCAAGCTGAACTCTTGAACTCTCTACTTGAGCCTGCTCCTCCAGCAGTGCCCCCGCCCTCAGTTAAGAATGAAGACATCTTTCTTCTATTATCTCAGACATTCTTGACTATTTCATTCTTTCACATCTTAAACTGTCAGGAAACACTTTTGTGCTCTATTTTCAAAACATGTACAGATGACAACATCTTTTCACCTCCCTGAAGCTTTTAACAGTGATTACCTCACAAGTAGCTCCCAGCCCTCTGCCAATCTGGTCTGAACCATAACCATTGCTCACCTGAATTGTTATAAAAGTACCTGCAATTTATTTCCCAGCCATAGGGATCCTTTTAAGATGGAGGTCAGGTCACATCACTACTCTTTCCAAACCCTGCAACAGCCCGCTATTTCATTCAAAGTAAAACCTAAAGTCCTTACAAGGAAATATCCAGTTGAGCTTCCCATGTCCTCTCTGACTTCATCACCTGCTGATCTCCCTCTTGCTCACTGTCCTCTTGCTACAATGTCCGTTATTTTCTTTAGTCACCTTTTGCTCCATTATAAACCACCCCAGAATTAAGTGGTTTAAAACAATCTGTTATTTTCTCGCTGTAGTTCTGTGGAATGATATGCGGGCATTTGTGCTTTAAGGTTTCTTGTGTGGTTATCGTCCAATGTCAGCTGAATCTGAAGGCTCAATGGACTAGATGTGGGAGATGGCTCACTCCCATGACTGACAGTTAACGCTGGGAGCTCAGCTGGGGCTGCAGACCAGAGGACCACATACGGCCTCTCCACGTGCCTTGGGCTTCTCATAGCATGGCAGCTACAATGTTCTGAGGGTCGGTGTTCCAAGAGTGAGTGTCACAGAAGGCAGGAAATAGAAGTCACCAGGCCAGTTAATGGCCATGTCTGGAACCGATACACCAACACTTCTATCAAATTCTATTTAAGAAACAATGGTGATATAACACCTCTTGTATACTCCTGGATAGAGTTGGAATGCATTCTACTAAGTGAAGTGTCCCAAGAATGGAAAAACAAGCACCACATGTACTCACCATCAAATTGGTATTAACTGATCAACACATAAGTGCACATACAAGAATAACATCTATTGGATGTCAGGCGGGGGGAGGGGAAGGGGGAGGGGGGGGAGGTGCGGGTATTTGCATACAGAAAGAGCGCAATGCGCACCATCCAAGGGATGGGCACACTTGAAACTTGGACTTGGGGGGGAGCGGGGAGGCAAGGGCAGCATACATAGCCTAAACATCTGTACCCCCATAATATGCTGAAATAAAAAAAAAATTCTATTGGTCAAAGCAGTTATAAGGCCTGCCAGGATCTGAGTACATGGAGAAATAAACCCTGCTTGTTCATGGGACTGTGGCAAGGTCACATGGCAAAGCAGCATGTGGAACAGAAGGCATTATTTAAGTCCTCTTTGGAAAATATAATCCATCATTCTCTTTTCAAACACAACAGCTGTAGCCCTACCTCAGTGCCTACACTGGCCATTCCCTCTGGTTGGGATGCTTTTCTCCCGATATCAGTGTGTTTACTTTCAAATCTTTGCTTTCTCACTTACTTCAACACTGCTAATAGGTTACCTTCTTGATAATCTCTTGCAGGACCACCCTATCGAACATTACTCATAAGCACTCTCCCTGTGACCAAGGGCTCACAGTTGCCCGTGAAATTTGACTTGACCAAACTTCAGCCAGACTTCTCTCCTCCCACAGGCCCCCATATTTTGGCTTGCCCTCAAGGTTAAGCATGCACAAAACCACTCAGGTGCAGAATATCCCCCTCAACAGCTCATTCTGAGAACCAGCTAAACACAGAGAAAAACATTTCCCATTGAAGCAGTGTGATTTTGCCACCTGCTTACCTTGCACTCTTGCCCTCTGATCCCACAAACTTTCCCCCTAGTTTTACTTCCCCCTCTTTACAAAAGAAAAGCCCTTTTCCATTTTATTTTGAGATGCTCGACATTTCTGGGATGGAAGCATGCTCCCTGCTGCGATAGTCTTTTTAAGTAAAGTTCCCCTTTACCTCAGTCTGTATTGATTCGATTGGACACCTGCACTCTCAGTCCTGTTTACCCTACACCACTTTTTATATTATGAATTACCTTCTACATACTATATATTTTATTGTTTAATTTTACCTGTTTGTTGTGTTTATTTTCTCTCTCCCTCCATTAGGATATAAACTACATGACAGCAGGATGCTTTTCTATTTCATCTATTGAATTCCCATTACCTACTACAAACATGGTAAGTGCTCAAAAGGCATCTGCCGATTTAATAGATAAACTGACTCACCTGCGGTGTGATGAAAGCAGGTCCCATCTAACACATAAAGGTATAGTAGAAATATTTGCTACTGGTTCTACCACGATCTCCTTCTCCACCCCAGTTAACTGAGCCTCCGAATGTTCCTTGAGCTTCGTTCTTGTTTCAATCATCTGATCCCTGTAAAACTAGTGCTCTGTCTTATTTTTCTTAGTCCCTTCTAACCTCTTTTTCTCTCTGCCCTTCATCTTAGCCCAGAAACTGAGGCCTAATTATTTGTGGACAGGATGATGCTGCTAACCCATGGGGTTTTCAATCATTTCCTCTTAGCACATCCCTGGTCAATTCTGTTAAATTCAAATCCCAGCTAATACCACCCATCTGTCTAACCCTTCCCTGTGGTCTGTTACCTCATTCTCAGCTACTCTATTCTGTCATCTGGCCTGGACCTTCTTTCCTCCCCTCCAGCTCACCTGTCCACCCAAGCTTTCCCTGCCTCCTTGGGCAGGTACTGTTGCTGTTTCTAACACTGCTAGTATTCCATATCCTACTCTAGCGAACTAAGTTCCTTATATCCACACTCCTGAGACAGAAGAAAAAGAAACTTATTGTTTCTTCATGATCACACATAGGTAAAATTTATGGAGTGAGTTTTTGTCAAAAAGATCTGGAGGCACAGTGATTTTATGTTCTAAGCTGTTCCCCCATTGCAAGAACCTAAGCAAAAAGATAGGGAAAGTCAAAAGTTTTATGATCATAATGAGTTTCAGGTCATGACCACACAATTCACCTTGTTATTACACACTGCTGATCCTTTCAATAAAATACCAGAGCCCTATTAAAATGAATGAGATACGAATGCATCAGAATTTCATTCAAGCATCACTAATTAAGGGGTTATCTTCAAATGTATTCAAACTGCACGAATCTCTTGAGTTTTCAAAATTGAGCTGGAAACCAGATGAAGGAAATGTATGGGATTTCTGGCCCAGGAGAGAAAGCAAAACAGTTAGGGAACTCAAAACCATGGCGGGAAAACCTTCCTTTGCATTTATAAATGAAAGTTTTCTTTCTAACTTTTCTTTAAAATGTAAGAAGTCTCATGATGTCTTTTACATCTTCCTTGTCTTGTTTTCCAATTTGTAGACCTTCAAATGAAGCAAAGGATGAAAGAAAGAGCCCTAGAATCCCAGTTAACGGTTTTGGATCCTACCTTCTTGTATTCAACATCTAAGTGTCACATATGAAATGTAAGTAATAATTTATGTACCTACACCATGGGCAATAATGAGGATTAAACAAGAGGACAAATTGAAATTACAGGCAGTCCTCATTAACCTCATCAATAGGTTCTTGGAAACTGTGACTTTAAGTGAAACGAAGCATAACAGAACCAGTTTTACCATAGATTAACTGATTTAAATAAGAGTGAGGTCCCTACCACATATTTCTGGTCACCAAAAACATCACCAAACTTCTAAATAAAGACCAAAACACTTCTAATATTAAACATTGTAATAAGTGTGAGCTACACATCTATTTAAGAAAGATTAATAAAAACAAGTAAGATCATTATTTACCCAATTCTTCCATTCAGGGTCGGTTAGCCTGAGCCTATCCTGGCTGCCCAGGGTGCCATGTGGGAACCCACTCAGGATAGGACCCCATCAGTCACAGGGCACACTCACACACACACACACACACACACACACACACACACACACTTACACCAGGACCATTTAGTCACGCCAGTGCACCTAACAGGCACATCTTTGAGATGTGGAATAAAACCACAGCACCTGGAGAAAATCCACGCAGGTATGGAGAGAACATGCCAACCCACACAGACAATGTCCCTGCTGGGAATTGATGTTTTTTTCTCATCAACCTTATAATGAAACAATGTTGAAAGAAAAGATGTTATTCTAGGACGTGCTGTATTTTTTTACTAAACTTATAACCAATAGCAGGACTACATGTTACTTTGGAATGTAAAAATAAAAAACTAGGATAAATGCAAACAGTTGTGGATTGGATAATTAGTACTTTAAAATATCATTTTCCCCAAAAATTATTACATAAATTAAATACATTTTTAAGTATACAAGCAAAATGAATCTGAATTTCGAGTGGAATAATAAATGTGTAAGAATAATTGAAAAATGTTCGGGGGAGAAAAGGGAAGAATAAGCGTAGGCTTGTCCTAATATATGAAACGTAATATAAAGTTAATTGAGGCTAAACCAGTGGTTCTCAATTAGGGGTACTTTTGTCTGCTAGGAAATATATGATAATGCCTTTGAGACATTTTTGCTTGTCACAACTGAGTGTGTGTGTGTAGGAGTGGGTGTGTGTGTGCTGCTGGCATCTAATTGGCAGAAGCCAGGGACGCTGCTAAGCATTCCACAATGCACGGGACAGCCCCACGCAACAAAGCATTATCCACCCCAATATGTCAATAGTGCTAAGGTTAAGAAGCTTGGAGCTAGAAGTATTAAAACTGTGGTACAGGTATGGAGACTAATAAATAATGCAGCAGACTAGAAAGTCTAAGTGCAGTCTCAGGTGTACATAAAAGCATTACATAAAATAAAAAATGTTCCACCAGCTTGATAGATTGTTCACTAAATGCTAATAGATCAATTGACTTATGGATTGCAAGGAATAGGGTTATACCCTTTAGTTCCAAGGGGCCACGTATAACCCAGTGGAAGTTTGGGGTGCATTTGGACATGCTCTTCCTAGCCATTGCCCCTGTTCACTTATTACCTGGACATAGAAGTCCATATTGGCCTGTAACCTTATTTGGAATCAGAATATGGAGCCAGTATCATTATTGGATGCAGAGCCACCCTGGACAGCCTCACAAGTGAGGAGGCAATAATGGAAGTAGAGAATTGGGGCTCTAGAAAGCAGATGAGGCTCTCCATTGACAAAAGGCAGCAGAGGAATGGTGGGCTATGCATTAAATAGGAAGGAGGTAGGATGTCAAATTAGGCAACACTGACCAATTGTTGACACTGTATTATTTCGAAGAGCAAAGAACCTTCTAACTTTTGCGCATAGTCACAACCATGGGGTTTAAGCAGCAAAGATGTTGAGGCTGTAATAAGTATACGCAGGTTACAGAATCTTTCCTTGACAACACAGTCTTTCTGCAGAAAGATTTCTCAACCAACTCCAATCTTCAGTTTGTTCTCTGAATTGTCCACATCACCTGCCCATGCATTTGTTTTTTGTGAAATATTCATTTATGTTTTGCATTTTAAAATCTGAATTGTCATTTAATTTTGCATATAATTATGCCTGGACTTTCTATCTATGCTTCAAGCAACTTGAGAGCAGGAAGTTTGCTTATTTTGTATCCTCCAGAGTATAAAGCCTGATTCTCTTCCTAAAAACTAGCCGCATTTGTGGTTTTAAATTATAGTTAGTTGATGAATCACTATAAGTGAGTGGAAGATAGAATAATATCTCATTTGCCCAAAATTCACTGTTCTATCAGTCTTATCTATTTGAACTATATGAAAGAACCAATAGGTAAGAAAAAGAAAAACTTTCAGTCTTCCAAAATGGATGTTACCAAATTCATTTGTACCATCTTAAATAAGTATCAAACAACTAAAGGCAAAAGCTGAGATGGTTACATCTAGAAATTATTTTTAACAATGTGACAAAGCAATTAAGTATACAGTCAATAACCTTTGGGCCAGTGAAACAGATTTTTTTCAGATAGTGTAAACTTATATTATTTTTTTCATCAAAAGCCAGGTAGCCTAAACCCCTTTCCTTCCCACAAAGATGCTATTCCCAGATACCAAAGAGTTTAAGCAAAGTAATTTTGTAGAGTATACTTTGGAAGAAGAAAAATAAAATCTCAATTTTCATCATTTTCCCAGATATGCAATAGGCAGCAGAACAAGAATAGCTAAAAAATAATGCAATAAATGAAGAATTTGTTCATAATACGTGTGCTGTAAGGAATTACAAAGAGTTTGAGAACTCTCTGAAGTTAAACTATTCACAGACAGAATGTAGTGACTTGTCGGAAACAGAATTATTGGCATATCTAGCGTAGACAAGTATGAAACACAGAAGAGATTCAGCAAAACACATAAAATCAGAAAGAGTCAGTGAGAATATCCAGGCAGGAGCAGGACAGTGATATGACCTTTAGCACATTACTGAGGGACTTACCATTACCTGAGTGAGGAGAGATGGAAGGTGTCAACCTGTTATGTTATAGCTACATCAGGATATCACTTATGCTGCGAGCTGATAACATTGTGCTTAAGTAAACCAATTAATAAGTCATTCATACTTAATCTTATGTGTTAAATCAGTCGTTCTTAACTAGTTCTTCATGTTATCAAATAAAAAGCACTGTTCAGATATTGTTAGAAAGAAGTGTTATACAGCAATTGCAGATACAATTTAGTTGCTCAGAGTAATGGAAGCTTGCAAATTGAGAGGAAAAATGGCTCAATAGATTTTTCCCCTCCAAAGTTCATATACATAAAGAAATCACAATTAGAAATGCAAAGAAAAGTTAAAATTAAAAACCTATAAAGATGGCCCTGATGAAATAAGTACCTTTTAAATTAAACAGCATGCGTTTTAAAGCCTAAATTTCTGAAACCACTCTTATGTTAATATTTGCGACTTAAATAAGATTAAATTAAAAAGTGATACTTTGGGTTTTGCCATGACAGAGGTATGGGTTCTACCTAGGCTAATTTCCTTCCCTTCACAACTGCAAGCAATAAAATTAAACAAAATATGTGAAGCATTTTTGGGAGGAGAAATGTAATGCTAGCAAAAAAGGGAACACATGTGTTGAGCTCAATGTTTTTCTCAACTTTCTGCCTTGGGGAACACTTGGGGGTCTACATATCACAAGGATATGGAAGCCAAGGAAAGAACAGCAGTCTTGCTCAGCTGAGGTGGTAGAGATTAGAGTTGAGGGCTATGAATGCAACTGGAATTTGCAGGGCACAGTACCAAAGAGAAGGGCAGTATTCAGATGGGAATGATCAGGATGCTACATGGAGAAATCTCCGTGGATCCTTCCCCCAGAGCTGGGCTGTACATGTATATAGAGAGTGAGTCTCTTCTAGAGCTGACAGGAAATACCGCAGTACTTACAGGCTATGTTTCTGAATACAAAGGAAATGCATTAGAATTCATTAACTTAAAAAATGCGAATATCTAGAAATTAAACAACACACTTCTAAATACTACATAAGTCAAAGAAGAATCACAAAGGGTATTAAAATATTTCAAACAGGATGAAAACAATAAAAAAATTTGGGACACAGCTACGGTAGTGCTAGAGGAAATTCTACAATTTTATATACATATATTCAGATTTTAATTTGATTTGTTTTTACCTTAAAAGGTTAGAAATAAAAGAGCAAAGTAAACCCCAAGTAAATACAGGAAAGAAAATAATCAATATGAAAACCTAAATTAATAGAATTGTCTAGAAACATTTCAGAAAATAAGAAAGCCAATAGTAAGATATTTAAAAGAACATCAGATATTTCCAGAGTGCATATTATGTGCCACACTTTATGGCCTAGGTTAATTACACAGATTAAAACAAAACAGTCCATTTGCTCCTCTTCCCAGGTTCACCATATTTGAGGTTTCAGAGATGTACTTCACAGAGTGGTTCCACTGTAAAGCATCTGAGACTTCATCTGCCCTGCATTGCCTAAAATGCAGTAGGAACTCAACAAAGGTTTGTTGAATGAATTAATGAAATATGTTCTTTAACAGATGAGGAGGCCCAGAGAGATAGAGGACTTCCTTCAAGGTGTCCAAAGTCTTAAGTGGTAGAACGTGGGTTGAACTCATACCTCAGACTCTGGGTTTTGTCCTCCACACCAGACAATATCCTCTGCCTTGGCCAGCTCAGATTTTAAAGTCTCAACCCTCTTATGCCATTAGTGAACCTTGATAACTAAGTTCTGTTTTTAAATTGCCCTGGCAGCCCATCTTAGAAAGGCATTTCATTAGCATTCCTGTTCCTTTAATGCCAGCTTGCTAGCCAAGGAGCCCACTGAGAGGTGAGCAAGGAGAGAGTGAATGGACACAAAGACTCATATTGGAACTTGCAGCTCCATTTAGCACAGTGGAGCTGAACTGTATTGATTCACACCAGCAAAAGCCACTTTTCTCAAGGTCTCTCACCTCCCAGCACTGTTCCTTCTGCGTGATTAAACCAGGGGAACCAAATTTTCTTGAGGCAGGACTCAAGTATAATTGAGATGATAGGATACTTCCCACCAGTGGAGAACTGAAACTTTGCAATGGAAAACACAAAGTAAAATTAAAAAACAAACAAACAAAAAAAAAACACCATGTTGTCATAATATAGGTAGGATCTGGAGCAAGACATGTTCAGATCTTAGCAGCTTAGATCAGAAGGGAGGCATAAGAAGATAGAACTATTGGAGAAATAGCAAGAGACTCAGGAAGGAAGTGGTTATAGTGGCTGGCACTTGAAAATGCACAGCATGTTCTATCTTCTAAACAAATAAAAATTTTTGAAAGTTCTATAAAACACGTTCTCTATGCCAGGAACTATTCTAAACACTTTATAAAACACATATAAATTGCAGCAACCCTACAACATAAATACTGTCACTGCCCCCATTTTACAAATGACAAAACTGAGGCAGAGACAGATTAAGTAACTCATTTAATTTACAGAGCTAATAAGTGGTGGAATCTAGGCAGACTAGTTCGAAAGTTTATGCTTTTATCACCCACCCCGCCCCCAGAAGACACAAAGAATTGATTTTACTATAGACAGGAGCTCCTGGTTCTATAGGTAGACCATCCCTGGAATTCTCCTCCAGGTCAAAACCTGCATTCTAAAGCTCAAGGCTTGCAGACAGTTAAGCATATGATAAGTACCAGTTGCATCTCCTCTTTCCTGTCTCCATTCATTCTATTAGTCATTTGACCCAATAAGGAGTACAGAGGTATGAGCTGATTTAGTACTCTGAAGGAATGGCAGACAGTTTTCTGAAAGTGAATCACAAATTTTGATTTAACACCTACCATAGACTAGTGTCACACAGATTGGAGACTGTCTGGGATTCAGAGCAGGCAAGAGAATGTTTACGTAGTAGGTGTCTGTGAGTAGATGAGGTCTAAGGTCTGTGCCAGGCATGCTATGCTCTCCCTTCTTATGGAGCTTCCAGCCTAAAAGGAAGGACCAATATCAATCACCTAATCCATTAGTGAATGTCTAGCTGCAAAGTGAGTGAAGTCCGCTAAAGGAAAGGAAGACAGGTCTGTCTGTATTAAGGACTCACAAAGAAAACTGAGCCGGCCCTGGGGCTGCGGAATAGCCTTTCTTAAGAAAAACATGCTTAGGCTGCGAGCTGAAGGATGAAAAGGCTTTCATGAGGTGACACAAGCAAAATGAGAAGAGAATTCTAGACAGAAGAAACAGCACTTGCAAAGGCAAGAGAGAGCAGGCCCTGAAGCTGGCCAATGTGTCCAGCATCAGGCAGGAAACAGGGTGTGGGATGAGTTGAGGCTGGAGGGGGAGGAAGAAGCAAGACACACAGCATCTGACAGAGGCACCATCTCTGTGCAAAGAGCATGGGGGAGCCATGGAAGGATACAGGCAGAGCAGTGGCATAAAGCAATGAACACTCAATGCACCCAGGGAGTGACTAGACAAATGAGGACACCCAGATCCTTGGTCCTTCCCCCCAAGCTCCAACCTCTCTGCATTCTCAACCTGTACACAAAGTCTGCCCAGTAGAGGTCCCCAACAAGCCACCCAGATCCTGGGACCTGAGTTGGCAGAGACCTGGCCATCATCCAGACAGACTCATATTACTAAGCACTCTCTTGCTCTCTCTGATTCCCAGGCTATCTCCAATCTGTGAAACTAGGTATCTGGATTCAGCATAGGCTTCATAGCTGGGTAACTGCCAACAAATTAAATCCCCTCTGTGACCATCCTTTTCTGTGACTGCACAAAGGGGACGGTAGTGTCAACTGACTATTAAGATAATGTAGATAATGTTCCCAGCACCATATCCAGTCTTTAGTAGATGCCCAGTAAGTGACGATTTAATCTGAATTCAGCCATTCATCTTGAGCTTTATCTTTCTCCCAACTCGGCAGAGTGGAAGTTCTGCATATCAGACACAGCTCATAGTTAAATCAGCCCAGTCATCCACTAAATAAGTATGCTTGTTAGAGAAACCCATAGAAAAAGCAGGAATAAAAAAATCATGAATTT
Organism: Indri indri; assembly: GCA_004363605.1. Lineage (NCBI taxonomy): Eukaryota > Metazoa > Chordata > Mammalia > Primates > Indriidae > Indri > Indri indri. The sequence continues at coordinate 10,273 of RJWJ010017716.1, read as the reverse complement.
CTCCACAGTAGAGAAAGGAGGAACTGAAGAAAAGAAATGTTGTCGTTTTTTCGGTATAATTTTCTATTGTTTTATTCCTTGAAAAATAGCTGGCATAATTTTGCTTGGGCTCAACAAATTAATGTCATCCAACCAAAAAACAATGAGTTAAATATTTCAGTTGACAATAAACATTTGAAAAAATTACCTATTTGCATATTTATGTATATTTATTCATATATTCAATTTACAATTGCAGACTCATTCCATGCTAAGTGCTGTGAATCAGAAAGATGAATAAAATACAACGCCACCCTTCAAGGACTTCGCATTCTACAGAAGAGGGAGACACGTAAACAAGTAACTGTAGAATTGGGATTGAAGTGCTGCACAAGGGTTTGAACAAGGGATGCAGCTGTGACTCTCCCTGCTTGTGTCAACATCAGGAAAACATTGACCTAGAGGTGAGCTCCACCTGAGCTGGGTTTGAAGCTTGTGTTCTGAGTTTCCCAACTAAGAAAAGAAGGAAGGATATTGATAGCAGGTGGAATAGCCTGTGCAAAGAAGTGAAGGCCCATGAAGGGTGTGTTTTCTCACCTACCTACCAAGGTATCCCCTTGTCAACTTCCAGCAAATTAGACATTGACTGATGGGTCCTGAGCATTTTCAGCTCCAAGCAAAGTTCTAAGTTAAACTTTGGTGAGTTTATGGTAAGATATGGTAAAATACAGTAAATTAAGACTATGATGACAACTTGACTTTAAGTCTTATTTGCTGAAGATGCAAGGCAGAGGAAATAACCATTTTGTGAGTGCAACACCCTGTGATCTCACAAAGACTATGCTTAATGACATAAGGTAACCTAGTTGGGCGATTAAATCATCTGGGTATAATTGCATCTGACTAGATTATTCTAATGTGATGGGTTGATAGGTGCGATGGGTAGGAGGAAACAGGTTTTTAGAACGGCAATGGGTGAGAGTTTACTCTGATCTGGACTGAATTTGAACGTGGGGAATAGGATGGGGTGGGGGTGGGGGAGACAGCCAGCACGTGGCAGAGGAGGAGGAGGACATATTTGTCAGTCTAAACTTATGAAGGTGTCCCGTGTTCATTTCAGAACAAATCCAACAGCTGTGATTTTGCCTTTAGCTCCAAGTAAAGGCTTTTCTTCTTTTTTTCCAAGTTAAATGTGTCTACAGAGCCTTCCAGCTCAAAATCGTCATTTGCACAGAATTGTACAACACTCCTTCTAAAAAACATAAAATTTTCCTATTCGATCCTCACAATTGTAGGATGGTTAAAATCTGCCACCCCCACTCCATTTTGTAATTGAAGAAATCAGCCCAGAGAATTTAAGTAGGCTACAAGTTGCCAGTGAGTGATGGAATCGTGACTCAAGCCTACTTCATTCTGCTTCTACACCCAGTGTCCTGCTGGACTCTGCTCTCACTTCTTAGTTGGGAGAGGCCTGGAGGACTATTTGTGTCTGTTGGAGACACACAGACTCTGAGGAGGCCCAGGCAGGTGACAGCAAATGCTAAGAAAAAGGAGATGGTTGGAGCGAAGCCTTGCCTTTTCCCAGCAGACAGGGTCAGTGAAGGAGAAAGTGTGTATCTCTGGACCAGCCCTATTGTGGAGAGAAGTCTCACAGTGGCTACTACCTCCATGAGCTCATGTGGCCCAGAAGGTGGCATCCTATAAGCGCACAGGCTGATGACTATGCCAAGTAACCCTGCAGGGGTTACATCGGCAGAGATGTTCACTGACACGTTAGAATGGCTCCACAGATTGCAGGACATTTCATAGGCTGGAGCAAATATTTCATTTATTTCACTAAAGCCTCTCCCTCCTTCCCTTCCTTTTGCAACTTACACCTCAGATTTGGGATGGTGGAATGGGGCTGAGATTTTAGAGACTATTCTCTGCCTATTGTTATTCTCTTGGTAACCATGTCTGCAGAAGCCTCTTGCAATATTGGAGTACAGTTCCAAAACAACACTGCCACCAATCCAGGAGCTCTATTTACCTTCATAGGCCTAGTGAGCACATCATAGATATGCAGTAAATAATGGCAGAAATAATATGGAATTATTGTGTGAAGTCCACAAAGTATATATCAAGTTTTATTGCGTGGTGTTACGTTTACAAGCAATGACTTGACTCATAAAATCTGCTTAATATAAAATGTGTTGTAATGGCCTGCTGCTGTTCCTTTAAAATCCCGAGGGACACCATCCAAGGGAAACAACTACTATCTTCTTTTTCTGAAACATCAAGCACATGCGCACACACGCACACACGCACACACGCACACACATATACGCACAGTCCCCTTCAATGGTATGAGTTTTAGTGAGCTATTGAGTCACTTCTAATTTGTAGGTAGATGCATGGTCCTAGGGAATGTGCATGGGTTTTGGTGGTCTATTATGAGCCCTGCAATCTCCTGGCATGTTAGTTGGGCAAATAATTTAACTCTGAGATTCTGTATTTCCAGCAGTAAGATGGAAATGATAATAGTCATTGAGTTGCAAGGAGCAAATTATGAAGCAGTCATAGGGGTCAGACTCCCTGAGTTCAAGTCCTTCCACCGCTATCATGGAAGCTGTAGCAGATGCTGTAGTGCTCCATCAGATTCCTTCTGGGAACTGAGAAACTCATGCCCACGTTTCTGGGAGTATGGGTTTTTGACATCTAGCAGCTGAGTTCCTCCCCAGAAATTGCCTCCATTTGCCAAAGAGAGCTGCCTTGCCCAACACTCTTCTCCTGGGAACAGTCTTTCCGAAAGAGTTCAAACGTTTGACCTTCTTTCTTCTATTCAGCTCAGAAGGATCATCCCAACTACAGAAATGCTTCAGCTTCATTGCAGCCACTTTTACCCAATCCTGCTTCTCTCAACCCCTGACAAGTGCTGTTCAGAGAACACTTCTCCATCAACTTTCTGCAAGAAAAATCTCCAATTCAGAGTCTGTTTCCCAGACTCTTGGTTGTGCCTGTGAAATTTACTGCTTATAGTGGATAGTTCTTTAGAGGTTCTTCAGAGAAGTGACAGAAAGTAATATAAGATACAGGAGAGAAGATGCATTTAGATAAAGGACTCTGCAAGACTTCTGGAGAGGGCACAAGCTGACCTTTGGAGTGACTAAGACTCACTTCCAGATAGAAAGCTCAGCACTTTTGTTTGAGAGAGAGAGTGGAAAGAGCCCAAGCTGCAGAGTCTGGAAGACTTGAGTTTTAGTCTTATCTTCATCTATTACTAGTTGTGTGACCCTGGACATCTTTCCTGGCCTCTTTGAGCCTTCATTCTGTCATTGTGAGACACCTCATTGACTTGTAAAAATTAAAGGAAACATAAAACACATCTAGTCCAATAGCTGATAGTATGGTAGACATTTAACCAATGATGTTGATTTGAACTAACTCAAATCTCTAGATTATAGTAAAAACAATGGCAAAAAATTGATTAACTTCTCCAGTCTGTGCCTTGGAGAAGGCTCAGCCAAAGGAAGAATTTGCTCTTGTCCTCATATCACATATTACATGACACATTCACACATGCACACATGCAAACACACATGCACACAAACACGCATGCACGAACACTCAGGTGTGAGCCACAATCCGCAGCGAAGGACTATTTAGAGTGCTTAAGCACCAGAATAAACTTCTCCATGAAGTACAGCAGTAGTGTTCTTAATTAAAATCTCTCAAGAACTCTTGTTGTTGACAATATCACCACCCAAAGCCATATTTACCTTCTTAATTATTCAAGTTACAGTGAATAAGAAACAATGCCCAGGCTACCCATAAAATTTCCAAAAATTAAGCCAGGGAAATGGGCAATAAATGTCATTTGAAATGGTACTGATGCCAGTTAATTACAAGACAACTGTAAAATAATGGGGCATGAGGTGCTTCAACAATGCCTAATTAGTAACTATACGGACATTTTCTTGGAAAAAATGGCAATTACATGGTACAAACACTTAGCAGTCATCATCAAAGGCCCTTAACTAATATTAGCTAATTAATCTTCTCCACAATACCCCAGCAGGAGGTAGCACAAGTCTGCATTGAGAGAGGGACAAGAGAAGGCCAGGAGATGAAATGGAAAATCCTCTTTTGCTCAGCATCTCTAAAGAACGACTTGATACTAGCAGCCTGGAAGCACCCAGGAGGGATTCCGAGGCAGGTGTAGACAGGTTGTTTTCTTAATGAGTGGCTTGCCCAGGTGATGTATAAGGTTAGTGTGGTGAATTCTTGCCTTCCTCCTGATCTCCAGTCATGCCTCACATCCCGGCTGTCCCGGAGAACTCCCCACACTGAATTGCTGTAGCAGGCATACGCGCGCTCTTGCGTTTATCATCCCTTTCCCTTTTTCTAAGCAAGAAGGCTTTTCACCTCAAACATATAAAACCAAAGGGAAGGAGAGGGGAGTGGTCCCTATTTGCATAAAGCCAAGCTTATTATATCAGGACATGGTTCACAACTTTGGTTTCAACTCAAGATCTAGAATTATTTCAGCAGTATGATTGATTTTGATTAGGTGAAAATATTTTTTTAAACAAAAGGAGTGAACTATCTCTTATTCAAAATCTCATTGGTATCTAATTTTGTAATCTTTTACCTAAGGAAGTTTCAAATATTGTATAATTTCCAGACCCAAGATGACCTGGATCTGCCCATCTAGCTTGTTGAGTTCCTCCGTCTCTGAGTCAGGGGCCACATTTTGTTAACTTCTGAGGGTCTGGGACCCTCTTAAGGTAGACTCAGTCTCATAAAGCTGATCCGAGCCACATCATAAAATGAGGCCTGCACGAATTTTTCTCCACCCAACTCCATCTGTCTTATTATAAATCTGATTCTTCCCACTGAAACAGTTAAGGTGTAATAATGATAAAGTGGAGAATGAAGAGGAAGAAAAGGAGGAAGAAGAGAAAGAAGAAGGAGGAGGATAAGATGGCAAGGAGTGGGGAGCAGCAAGGGCAGCATCCCCTCCTCTTTGTAGCAATACCCTGAAGGAGGCAGAATTACTGCCCCCATTTTATAGACGATGAAACTGAGGCATGAAGAGCTTAAGTGGCCTCCAGCCCCACAACTAGGAAAATGGTGACCCCTAACGCTGACCCCATCTTGATTTCATCCTAAATTTCTTGTTCTTTCCACAGCGCCACTTTTAGAATGAGTTTCCTTGATACCTCTAACTTGTCTCTCGACCTGTAGCTAATCGATAGCCAGTGGGCAAGCGTAAAGAATATTTAGGAATGATACCATCCTAATGAAGTGTTTGGTGACTAGAGTTCCAGGGCCGGGTCAAATCCAAATACAATTTTCTTAGAGCAACACACACACTTCATAGAAGAAGAGTCATTATTTTGCTCCTTTGGTATCACAAAAGAGGAAAGAAGATCACACAACATCTGGAGGATAAGTTTTAGACTTTGATAAGCCTACATTCAAAAATCCTGGATTCTAGTCATTATCTGCAAAATGGGCACAATAATGGCACCTACACTGTGAGGGTGATATGAGTATCAAGTGGGAAAATCCATAGTGCCTGGTATACAGAAAGCACTCAATAAGTGTTAGCTATGTTTCACATTATATTACCCTATTAATGATTGCTAATAATCACTACTTGGCTCAAAGTATACCGTATTAATGAACCATGCTGGCTATGGAACCTAAATTTAAATCTTTTATTATCTAATTAGTTTTTATGTAACCATGGTGGACCTAATTAGCCTCTGTGTGCCTCAGTTTCCTTATTAGTAAAAAGGGTATAGTAATAGTATCTGCTTGATGTTTTTAATGAGGTTGGTTGTAGGGGTTAAATGAGATAATGTATGAAGGTATTTAGCCTGGCACCTGGCCAATAACAAGATCATGATAAATGTTAGCTATCGATACATTTCAGGTGGGCATACCTTACACACAGAAGAAACTCAGTCCATGTTTGAGTCGTAGATTCAGGAGAATTGATTTGACATTCACTCAACAAACATTTGTTGCCAACATACTTTACAGTAGGCAGCATCCTCTGAGCTGAGGATTCAGATATAAACACACAGTTCCTGCTTCAGCTGAGTTAATAGTGTATTCTGGCATAGACGATGTAACAAGGATAATCAGGTACATATGGAGGGGAAAATATTCTTTTTCAGAGCATCAAGGAATGTTGAATGAATGAAGCATTTTGTAGTTTCACAAAAATCTCAGGAAAAGACATTTTTATTCAACTTCCCACACAACATTAGAGTGTATTTCATCTAAATTCTTACTTCAACAATAAACAAATAATGAACAAATGATGACCCCCTGTCCCTGAAGTGACAGCGTGTCCTTACAATCTCCGTAGACAGGATGTTTTGTAAAGCAGCTGTTTCCACAGTGCAATAGCTCTAAAGTCCCTCCAGCTGCTGATTATACTGAAACCTGGTACTCTAAACATGGTTGCCTTTGGTCATTGTCCTTTCTCTGGAGCTGGGCAGAGAAGTCTAACCCCTCTTCCTCCCAATAGGACTTTCCCACATGTCCACTCACACTTCTGAGTCATCGTTTGCTTAGGTTGAACTTCCAGGCATACCCTGATGAAAGTCCAATAGATACAAGCATCTTTTCTAGATTATGAGTTTCCAGAGGGTAGGAATGACGGCCAGGGCCGAGCCCTGGGTACTTGGCACCACAATTCTTGGTCTCAGCATCTCCTCCTCCACCAGGGTCCCTATCAGCCCTGTCCATGCTTGTGAATTTGGGCCAACTCTGCCAGAGTTCCCTCTCCTTAGGCCTTACTGTTGTTCTAACCAGTGCTCAAGTCTCAGCCTCTGGGTACAGGAGCTGCTATCAGCTCTGTCTTTTGGGCCTTCAAAACAGGGCCCAAAACAGGGCCGGGGGGAGTCCTCAAAGCATTCCCTGTTGGCATAAGGCCAAGGCAAGCTTATCTAAACCATGGGTCCTCTTCCAAGTAATTACTGACTCCACTCCCAAATTTCCAGAACTGCCGACCCCTGCTGCTGATGGCTCTTGTCTGCGGGACTTGACAAATGACTCTCCTTGGTGTCCCACCTCTCCGCTCCAGAGAGCAAAAGTACAATAAAGTCCAAACCTCTCACTTACCCTTCAAGGCCCCTTTAGCCTGGTCCCTGCTTTTTCCCCCATCTTACTTCCCATTCCATCGCCCCTCCCAGCGCCCCAAGCCAGGGCAGACCTGCAACCTCATCCCGGCTCTCCACCTCTGACATTGGTAAAATGTCATTTCTGCTCTCATCATGCTCTTCTCAGCCATTTCTGCCACAAAGGCCTGTCAAAGCCTACCTCCCCTGTGAAGTCTTCTCACATTTACCCAAGTTAAAATGAGTTAAGCCCTCTCGCCTCTTTATACTTAGAATAGCTTTTGGACATCTGATAAAATTAATTATTGACTCAGAACATTTTATAAGCTCTCACTTTAAGGCAGGGTCTGTTGAGGGTACGGCAGGTTTATATCATTTAATCCTCCCCAACATTATATAAGGCAAAGATAATCATTTAAAATCTTTTTCTATAAACAAGGAAGCTGAAGCTCAAGGCCCCTGAGTGTCTTGCCAAGATCACATGGGTTGTCGGCCACAGAATCATTTCTATCTGCCTCCAATGCCTGTGGCTTTGCTATGGGCTGAGGCTCCTGCAGTACCGCAGGATCAGCAGCAAAGCTGGTGAGGACAAGTGTCTGAAAGGCAAGCTCCTTGCATGGAGCAGAAGGAAAGAAGCGTGGCCTGTGAGGTGCTGATGGACAGAAGACAGGAGGCCATGGCCAAGGGAAATGAAGGTGCACAGAGCTGAACTGTGACCCCTGGTGGAAAATAGAGAAGAGATGTCTGAAATGAAGCTAGATATAAGACGCTGTCCTGGGCAATAGGGCACTCAGGAAAGAAAAGGGAAGGGCTCTGTGCCAAGGCATAGAGAGGAGGCAGGCACAAAAAGCTACCCACGCAGAGGGCTGAATATTGAAGAGTTGTTTTAAAAAGAATGAGAAGGATTTCAAAGGCAACCAAAACCTTTCCTGCCAGAGTATCTCTTAGACCCTGAGCAACAGAGTTTTAGAGATACCTACAAGAGCACTGGGTGGAGTATTTCCAGCCCATCCTCTGGGAGGGTAGAAGTCACTGTGCCTCCACCCCATTCCCTGTTTAAAGCCAACACATGCCCTGGGTCACCGGCAGGCACATCCACTGAGAGTCACTGAGATTGGCTTGTGCAGGAGTCTGAGAGCACCTCTTTTCACTTCCAACCTCCTCCCAGCCAGGTCCTCCAGTTTAATTCATATCAAGTAGCCATTATGTGAAGACTAATATCAAGCACTAATTTTAAATGACAACAATCCCCCTAACAGTGACTGCAGCCTTGTGCAAAAAGCAAGCTCACAAGCCCTTTAAATACAATATAGAATGTGTCATAAGTAAAGCATGCCTTAAATTGGGACTGGCAGGCAGGGTTCACCTAGATTGCCAACTCTTGTTCATTAGGAGTGTCTGCCTGGAATGACTTGAAAAGGATTCCAAAGTTGCATCCAGGCTCAGCCAAGAAAATGTACTGGTATTGATTGGTAATGTCTGCCGGGAGTATAAGGGGGAGAAGCGTGATGCAGCAGCACCGTGGAGCAGAGGAGCCGCAATGAGCACAGCCCTGGGCATCAGAGATGGTGTCCTATGGGTGACGAACCCTCAGATGACCCTTAAAGGAGGAGCAAGAGACAGGCAGGTGAGGTGGGTAGAGGTGCCAGTGGAGGAATGGCAGGGAGTAGTTCTTTGGCATGGAAATCACATCAACGAAGGCATAAGGGTATGATGAGAAAAAAAAAAAAGACAGTCTTTGGAAAACTCCCAGTAATTGAGAATGACTCAAGTATAAAGTGTGAGTGGTCAAGGTCAAGGAGGGGTTGACAGGCAGGATACAGCCAGGCTGTATGGCCCCCCAGCTGATTTGGTACACAGAGTTAATTTGACATTAGAAAAACATGAAGCTAATCACAAGTTCATGTAACAGGTACTAGTTGAGTGTATTACATACCTGTAAGTATGGGTTTTGTTGTTTTATGTGTATTTTTTTTGGTTTTTGCTTAAATGACTTCATATTGAGAAGTTACAACTCTGGCATAAATATGTGTGGCATCAACAGACAAGAAGGAAATAAGAGGAATAACCAAGTATAGTGAATGCTGGGGAAATAGAATAATCTCTCTAATCACACAGATAAGGACACACCCAGTTGAGCTTACTGTGGTTCACACTGGCTCCATCTGGTTCCACAGAGACCAGTCTATAGGCCACAGGTTCTCTATGACTGAGCCATCTATGAGATTCTTGGCTACATGAAGGGGAGAAATCAGCTCCTCCAGGGCCTGCCCACTTCCACCATGGAAGACACTTAACATATATTTCCAGCTCATTGCACAAAAATCACCACACAAGCTAATCGTGTCTTATTCAGAAGAGAGTTAACCATTTACAAAACTTCTAAGAGCAGCCCACATTTTTCTTAGAGAGAGAACGTAAGAGAATGGAACACAAAGAAAGTAAACCAGGGAGGGCCACAGCTTTCCTGTCACTGGTTAAAGCCAATCGCCCCAGGCAACCCTGCTTCCAGGACCCCCCAACATACATACATGAGAAAACCAGTCCCTTCTGCCAGCACCTGATACATCGGCCAGAGGACAAGTTCTCCTGACATGGCCAGAGAGGACTACAGGGTCTGTCCCCAGGGTGCCCCCATCCCTGGGGGCTGCTGACCTGATGCAGCCAAACAGCCTCCTGGGAGGTGTAGGTCATATACACAAAGCTGTCCTCATCCTTGTAGTCCCTGTAGGTCTCTGCATGGCCACACTCAGGTTGACAAGGCTCTTATTGTTCACCAGCCAGTGAAAGGCTTCGGTGGGCCGCAGGACAGCACAGCTCCTGGGATGGGAAGGAGGGTAATGAGAGGGTCGATCTGTGAAGCAGCCCAGAAATCTCCAGGATCATGATGCTCGAGAAGACTGAATTGTTTTCTTCTCCTTCACTGGAGATTTAGGAACCACAAGGCCTCCCAGCTGAGCCAAAAGGTTGAGGTTATCCCGTCGTTAACTAGGAGGCATGCCAACACAAACATGCTAAGCAAATAAGCCCCTGTTTGCTGTGAAATTAAAGGTAGATATTTCCCCAGAGGCACAAAGGTGACACACAGTCTCTCTGGCATCTCACCGTTAAATACCCCTGGGATGACATTTGGAGGGGATCCACTGCTTCAGAGTGTTCCCTTGCCTCACCCTGCCGTT
>RJWJ010017715.1:0-32626 GCA_004363605.1 Indri indri | reverse complement strand
GTTTGAGGGAGCAAACCTATAGTGATGAAGAACACACAAAGCAGGCCTCTGAAGTGCAGTGCCTAGGGGCACATGTGACACTTTGCTGCCTTTTCCCAATCATTCTGTCCTACTAATGATGATGGGTGATACGAACCAGTGCTGAGCAACCACATTTGCATGACAGCTTCCTAAAGAAAAATGAAAATATTTAAAGGCTATATGTCTTTATTTCTCCCCCTACTGTGCTTAAGTATTTATTATTTTTCTGTTAAAACTTCATAAATTATGTAACAGGTGCTTTAGTATCTAATTATAATGCAGTAACTGAACAGAGTTCATGTAAAGTGAAAGTGACTAGTGGTTAGGGGAAAGGTTTGAAGGATTTGAGGGTGATGAGGCAAACTGGCACCAGATATCAGTCACACAGACCAGGACAATTTAGGACTGTTTGGGGAGGCAGGAGGTTGGCAGTGGCCATTTGTCAGGCACACTAGGATAAGGATCTGAGTGCAAGTTGGTGGAGGTAGGATGGAAAATGCAGTATGTTGTATGCAGGACCTAGCTTTCTTCACCCCAAGACTATAAACAACTAGAAGGGAATTATCCTACCACAACACCTCCCCAAGAGGAAAATGGGATGGGAGTGGGGTTTGTGTCTCTTTTGCCCCTTTGAACCACTTCAGCCATAAGTTGTGTGGGCAGCATTTTAAATGCAACATTCCTGGCTAGTGTTTATGACATAGCCCTGTGGAATGAAGCTTTCTCAGTCCCAATTCTGGGGTGGCTCAGATTGGAGTGGGGTTTCTGAATGCAAAATGCCAAGTGAGGCTATGATTTTTCAACATAGTGTTTTTTAGTTCTTAGATAAAAAAATCAGATCTTAAACAGTATCAGGAAGTGAGATGAGTATCAAAGTAGCTATTGGGATGCTTATGTCTGTAATAAACTAAGGTCACTTGTCTCTTTAGACATAGCCATTTCTGCTCTTACAATAATGGCCCAAAAAAACTGGAACTATTTCAAGAAATTAATGTTAGGAAAAAACTTGCAGGAGCATCTATTAACAAATGTTAACTCATATGGCAAATTATTTTAGATTTAATAGGCAAACTCAGTGATTTCAAATACGGTATTTTTTTGACCTGTTAATCTGTGGACCGATATTCTCTAATTAAAAAGTAAGGAGTCGAAGAAAAGATCAAATTTTGAAATTTGCACATAAAAATATATTCCCAATATATAAAATGTCATTTATCCTTAAATATCCATTTTAATAGTGACATAAACTTAGACAATAGCACACATCATATTACTTCCTCAAGGAATTTTCGTGGTTTTTTTTTTTTTGAGGGGGGCGTTTGGTTTGGTTTTTGAGACAGAGTCTCACTCTGTCACCCCAGGTAGAATACAGTGGCATCATTACAGCTCACAGCAACCTCAAACTCCTGGGCTCAAGCAATCCTCCTGCTTAAGTCTCCAGAGTAGCTGGGACCACAGGTGCACTACCACTGCCAGCTAATTTTTTCTGTTTTTGGTAGAGACACGTCTCACTCTTGCTCAGGCTCATCTTGAACTCCTGACCTCAAGCAATCGATCCTCCTGCTTCAGGCTTCCAGAGTGCTAGCATTACAGGCGTGAGCCACTGCGCCCAGCTGGAATTTTAGTTTTTTAATTTCACTTTGCAGGTATTGTCGTGCTGTTTAAATGAAATAACGAATGTAATTCTTAACAATGGTTGGCACATAGTAGATGCTCAAGGAATGGTAACTGCTATACCTAGCCAAAATTTATTTTTACACCACATGGTTTTTTTTTTTTTTAAAGATTTACATACCTATTGTTCAAGAAACATCAAAATGTAAATGAAATGATATTTATTAATTTAAGCAGCTAAATTAAAGGCTCAGGGAAAGTAAGTTGTTTTCTCAAAGTAACTTACTAAGATCAAAATAAAGTTGAAAAAGGACTTAGGACATCTCGTCCCTGCTTAAATTATCATTCTTTAGCTCAGAACCAAAGCAAAGAACTATTTGATATTTCTGATTGAAACACTCAGTGTATATTCTGATGACTTTAACCAAAGTAATAATTCATCTCTACTAGGAGACAGGCAGCAGCTGTCAGCTGTCATGCACACCAGCAGCTGGCAAACAAACTAAACCCTTTCGATTTAAAAGAAAACGACATCCGTACCAGCCCCCACCCCCACCACCAATCAACCCATGCAGGAAAACAAAAACCACTCAAAGTTCTCAGTAAATAAATACCTGGCCAAAGTTAAACACGGCACAGAAAAACTGTAATTCAACATACAGTCTTCCAGGCTCTCGGTTGAATAGCCACCATAAACAACTGGAAAGATTCTGTAAAGGAAGGAGAGAAGAGTACTTTAAAATGAAGCAAGCTGATCATTTCTCTCTATCCAGAGCGCAGTACAATTACTTATCTACTTAATAATTAGTGGGGGGGAAAGACTAAAGGGAAAAACACCTAGAGAATATAGAGGCTTTGTCTTTCCAACAAGAGGTTTCAACCTCTCCTCCTGACAGATGTCATTCAAACAGCATCTATTCTGATCAGATTTGAAGCAAGAAGACATGAGCCATAATACAGAAGCTTACATAATGTATCAGGACTGCCAACTAGCCTGAGACAGGGCTGATTTTAAAATTAGTTCTACACAATGAAAACAATTACATCACTAAGCAGCAATTTTTGGCAGCATTTCTTATTTTTTGATTTTTTGTTCTTAAACAGCATTTAAAGTGATGCTGGCTGATATCATAGTATGTAACAAGCATCCCAACGTGAAAGGGTTCCTTCACAGGTTATATGCTCCATCTCTTACCTCTGGGCAAGTTACACTTGAATCATCTCAAAGAATTATAAAATAATAGCTGATAATTCACAAAAGAGGACATTTAGTAATCAAAGAAATGCATGCATTTAAAAAATAAGGTTCTGTATTTCACTTATAAAATTTTCAAATTAAAGTAATGGTTATGAACACTATGTAGCAACTTGCTTGACAAGTGACAAAAGCAGGATATAAATCTGTACATGTGAACAGATAGAACTATGAAAAATGTATTAAAAAATTAGAAGGCAGTAGTATGATAGATATGTTTCTTTTCTCTATTTTGTACCTATTGTATGAAGTACTTATATTCTTTTCATAATTAAAAATTATTTTAAAAATTTATTTATCTAAGGAATATCTTCTGAGAGATACTGTATGCATTTATCCACTTTGGTCAGTCAAGAGCGGCGTTGGTGGTATAGTGGTGAGCATAGCTGCCTTCCACTTTGGTCAGTCAAGTACATTAGGAATAAATGGCCCTGTACACATCATCGAGATATCTGTCTTTACCAAATTCTAGGTTCAGAGCTAGAATGAGTAAGTGATTCTAAGCAGAGTAAGCTATTGGAGCACTTAGGCAACAGAGTAATGTGAATAATTCATTCTTTTCTCCCACCCTCACCCGCAAACATTTAGCTCAGGATTAGGATTGAGATGACCTAGCTGCCACACTCCCAGAAAGCAGCAACTAAGTTTCTCCCCGATGACTGAATTGAAACCTTTGCCAAACAGTTAAAGAAGTGGCCAGAAAACGAAGCCAGAAATACTTACAGCAAACAGGCCAATAATGAGAAGTAAACACAGCAACACATGTCGAGTTAGTTGCTGGTCTCCACTCTCTAGATACTGCTGTTCTGCCTGGGCTAATATGCAGCTCTGGGAGTTACAGAGACTCACACAATGATCATCTATAACACAGTAAGCACAACAATTTGTAATCAGAGCTTTTTATTTGAATGCATTTTAAATTTGTAATGACTTCCTAAGAGAAACAACAAAAGAGCACATTCAGCTAAGAATCAGTATATTATCTTAGATGAAATAAGAGAAAAAAGCTCTTTCATGTTGTTTTAGGAGAGTTCTAGTTGTAGAGTGTTTTATTTGAAAAAACACAAGTAGTATGCAATAGTTCCCTTTTACACTATTCAACAATGTTTTATATATGTGTGTACATACATAATCATGTAATTTTTATTAATATAGTTTGTATATAATTATATATATTTGGCCTTTAAAATTATATATAATGTATATTACACATTACATATATCAAATAAAGGCCAAATTAATAACTCAAGTTTCACCACTGATGAATCTACCTATTAGTCACGTATACCCTACTTGGCTGTTAAATAAATGAATTATTATGTATTGCCTTTCATTAAAGAGTTTACAATTTGCCTTAGAAAAGACCTTTAAGGAACCAAGTAAATATTATACACTATGTTTTGTTTGCATATGGACTCAAACTCAAATCACAAGCACAACTCTTCTCCAGCCTAGAATAGAGAAATCCTTCACAAGAGACCTTTGTTTTTCTACCTCAGCTACACTTTATATATAGTAGCAAAAGTAAAGAAAAAAATTCTTACAAAATAGATGCCTAGTCTAACATACAGTCTTATAAAAGTAAATGATTAAAAACCACAATTCTATAGCTCTTACCCTCAAGTTAAAAGTAAAAATTTGTATTTTCTGAAGGCACTTTTTGAAAAGGACACACACAACCATTAAACATGGCCTAGCATAATAGTTGATGGCATGGGGAAAGTTCATAATGTTGCTAAGTAAAAAGAAAGTAGGCTCCTTAACTGTCTCTACAGTATGATCCTATTTTAATAAAAAGTATTTGTATATATCTATGTATAGAAAAATTCTAGAAGTATACCTGTATATAAGAAGCCTGCTTTAAAAATATTACGTACAGATATTATAAAAATGGATAAAAATAAATTTTATTATCTTTCATTTGCCTTTTTCGCACATTGTTGCCATTCAGCAATCTAAATGCAATATTTATTTTGCCTTTATGCTATGCCAGGGGGAGTAAATTATATTGTTAACTCTGAAAATTCTCATTTGCCTATGGTTTAATTTCCTTTAGGCATTAATTCATTTCAGGCTTAGGAATGGTGCTAAATAACATGATTAGATGAAGTCCCTACATGATGGCTCTCATTCTATATAATTTTTGCAAAATATAATCAGAAAACCCAAGAAGCCCTTACAATTTATAAAAGCATTTTCACTGCCCTTGCAAAAAAGAAAAAAAAGCATTTTCAAGAATCAACATTATTAATGAAGAAAATGACAGGTAAGCAAAGCCTAAGGAGATTTTGGGAGAAAAAAATAGCTGCTGAATCTGATTACATGTTGAATTTGTCAAGGGTCCTGCTATTAGGTATATTGCATAGTGAGTAAAAAAAATGAGGAGGAAAACCTTGGGAATTCTGATGTAAAGAAACATTAACTTTAGAAAAGAGGCACACAGACAAAAACTGAAAGACAGTTTAACTGAATGCCAGAAAGGGTTTCCTATTAGAGAGAGTCCATGAATGCTGGACATCTGATATATTTTCTCTCCTTTCTTTGGAAACGTGAATTCTGCTATTATTAAAGATTCATTCCTAGCTATCACCAGCCAAATAGAAACTACATATGAACAACAACTACTACTGCTATACCATATTTAATGAGTATTTATGTATTAGGACAAACTTTTTTGGATTTATTACTTGGGTTAGACTTATTGGACAATTTGTGTGTGTGTGTGTGTATGTGTGTGTATGTATATAATACTACCTATTACTACTTTATGTGAAATTTTTTTAAATGAGTGTTTATGTACAATTATCCTATTAGCACTTTTCCCCATCTTATTTGAGAATCCATATTCTCGGTGTTTGTAGCTTCTACAGAAATTCTATGTAGCATTCTTTTGAGGCATAAGAATAAGAAATCTATTCCTTAAGCCCATCCTCATAGCTGAGAGGCACTTACTTTTCTCAAATGAAGGAGTCACAGACCCATGGGTGCTTGTGTTTGCTACTGGCTCTGTCGACGGGCAGCGTAATTCACCATTTCCCATGGAGCAGGAGCAGCAACCTTTATAGATAAAATAGTATGTGAGGATACAGCCCAATCACAACAGAAATGGACAAGTTCAAAATATGCCAAACAAAACAAAACCTGCTCTCACACACTTCCCAAGTAGCCTCAGTGAAAATGTTTTTACATGATAGCTATCAAAAGGTATTAAAATGTGCTTATATAGAAGTTAACATGTAAACAGTGCTAGACAAAGGATCAGCTCCTTTATGGTATCATCTCCTTGTACGAGGCAAGGACAAATGTTTTCATCCATGCTGTTTTATTAGTTTCCACTGTACTTTGGGAACTAAAAATTCAAACACTTTCCTAAAAATACAGCTTTTATTTCATCACTCTTTAAAAACATGCACTAATTCAAACTCTTTGGCTTGAATGTGAAAGCTTTCTATGACTTGGACTCGCTCTTCCTTATCCAACCACCCCAACTTTTTAACAAAAAGCCTTCCTTTACTTCAGGACAATTCTTTAGGGTCTTCCACAAACCCCATGT
Organism: Indri indri; assembly: GCA_004363605.1. Classification (NCBI taxonomy): domain Eukaryota; kingdom Metazoa; phylum Chordata; class Mammalia; order Primates; family Indriidae; genus Indri; species Indri indri. The sequence continues at coordinate 26,183 of RJWJ010017715.1, read as the reverse complement.
TTACTTGGGTCTCTAGGCCTACGCTGACAAACATGGAATTCCCACTTTTGTTAATTCATCTAAATCCTCTTTTCTTTTGAGTTCAGCTCAAAACTCACTTCTTCATATTCAATGCAACCCCTAACAAAATACCAATGACATCTTTCACAGAAAAAAAAAAATCAATCCTAAAATTCACATGGATCCACAAAAGACACAGAATAGCCAAAGCAATCTTGAGGGGGGAAAAAAGCTAAAGACATCACACTACCTGACTTTAAAATGTACTACAAAGCTACAGTAACCAAAACTGCATGGTATTGGCATAAAAACAGACATATAGAACAATGGAACAGAATTGAAAGCCCAGGAATAAATCTATGCATCTGTAGCCAACCAATTTTTGACAAAGGTGCCAACAACACACATTGGTGAAACGACAGTCTCTTCAATAAATGGTGCTAGGAAAATTGGATATCTACATGCACTTGAATGAAACTGAACTCTTATCTTTTACCATATACCAAAATCAATGAAAAATGGATTAAAGACTTAAATATAAGACCTGAAACTATGAAACCACTAAAAGAAAGCATAAGGGAAATATTTCATGATATTGGACTAGGCAATTATTTTTTGGATAATACCTCAAAAAACACAGGCAACAAAAACAAAAGTAGACAAATGGAATTACACCAAGCTAAAAAGATTCTACATAGCAAAGGAAACAACAGAACGAAGAGACAACCTACAGAATGGGAGAAAATATTTGCCATCTATACATCTGATAAGGAGTGAATATCAAAAATATATAAGGAACTTAAGCAACTCAACAGCAAAAAACCAAATAACCCAATTAAAAAGGGGCAAAAGACCTTAATAGACATTTCTCAAAAGACAACACACAAAAGGCCAACAAGTGTATGAAAAAATGCCCAACATTACTAATTATCAGGGAAATACAAACCAAAACCACAATGAGATATCACCTCATACTTGTAAGAATGACTACTATCAAAAAGACAAAAGATAACAAGCGTTGGTGAGGATATGGAGAAGAGGGAACCTTACACACTGTTGGTGGGAATGTAAAATAGTGTAGATGTTATGAAATACAGTATGTTTCTCAAGCAATTAAAAATAAAACTATCATATGATCTAGCAGTCCCAATATGGGGCATATATCAAAAGGAAATGAAATCAGTAAGTCAAAGAGACATCTGCACTCCCATGTTTATTGCAACACTATTCACAATAGCCAAGATACAAAATCAACCTAAGTGTTCAACAACAGATGAATGGATAAAGAAAAGGTAGTATATATACACAGTGGAATACTATTCAGCCATAAAAAGAATAAAATCTATTTGTAATAACATGGATGAAGCTGGAGGACATTATGTTAAGTAAAATAAGTCAGACATAATACAAATGCTGCACATTCTCACTTACAGGCACAATCTAAAAAAGTTGATTTCATAGAAGTGGTGGATGGACAGTGGTTACCAGAGACCAGGGACAGCGGGCCATGAGGGCAATGGTCAATGGGTACAAAGTTACGAAGTTCTGGTGTTTACATGCATAGTAGGGAACTATAGTCAACAATAAGGTATTTTATACCTCAAAATAGCTACAAGAAAGGATTTGAATTTCTTATCACAAAGGAATGATAAATGTCTGAGGTGATGGATATGTTAATTTTCCTCATTTGATCATTATGTAATGTATACCTCTATCAAAATATCACATTGTACCCCATAAATATGTATAATTATTATGCATCAATTAAAAATAAAATTCTTATAAAAATAAATGTCCAATTTTCTGTTCTTTAAACCCTTACTTCTTTCAAGACCTGTCTCCTACTAGTCTATAAAATGCAGTAAAACAATTACATGCTTTTGTCTTTTTAACTATATACTGCTAAAAATCTCTTGGTTTATAGGTAGATTGGTTTACAGAAGTCACACTGACATATCTCTACAGGGCTATAATTTTTCCTCCATATAGGCAGAGAACTGCATGCAGTGTCCTTTAAAACATCTCACACATATATAGACATGGTGCTTCTTGACATGAATTATAATAGAATAATAACTTTTGTGATAAACTATTAAAATTTAAATATGCTAGAAAAATGAATAATTCTTAGGCTGTGAGCTTTTCATTGATAATGCGCTTAAATTCTTCAGTGATGTTCTTAAAACCAAAAAGATTTCCAAGTATAAAAGGTATGATCTATAATAAAGTTATTATAAATGTCTTTCTAAATTTAATATAAAGATGCCATCGCAAGGTTAAAATAGAACCACAGAATAATAGAAAATAAAGAGATTATCTGGCCCAGCTCTCTTATGTTCAGAAACTTGAAAGTTTAAATGAGCTAAGATGAAATTGTTAAAACATAAATAAGGGCTGGGCACAGTGGCTCACGCCTGTAATCCCAGCACTTTTGGAGGCAAGGCAGGAGGATCACTTGAGGCCCGGAGTTTGAGACCAGCCTGAACAAGGGCCAAGACCCTGTCTCTACAAAAGAAATGGAAAAATTAGCCAGGCATGATGGCAAATGCCTGTAGTCCCAGCTACTTGGGAGGCTGAGGCAGGAGGATTGCTTGAGACCAGGACTTTGAGGTTGCAGTAAGCTGTGATAATGCCACTGCACTCTACCCAGGGTGACAGAGCAAGACCCTGTCTCAAAAAAACCCCACAAAAAACCCCCCCAAACCATACTATATTATATTGTTGATGGAAAAATATACATATTGTGAAAGTATAATAAAACCTTGCTCTGGAATGATACAGTCCAAATTTATAATAGTGCTTACCTCTAGGGTTAGCAGGAATGGAGTAGGGTACAAAGATTTCAACTTTACTGGTAATTTTTATTTCTTTTAAAAAGGAAAAATGTCTGATGCAAATATGACATGTTAACCTTTATTAATTCTAAATATCCTACCTTATTCCCTTTACTTAATATTATTCTTCACTCGGTCAACAAACATTCAACAAATATTGAATGCTTACTATGTGCTAAGGACTGTGATAACTGGAATACTATATTAAGCTCTGAGCATCCTATTTTAAGAGGTGCACTGAGAAACTAGAATGTGTCCTTGGTGTCTCACGCATCTCAAACTTAGAAGGCTCAAAATGGAGCTCCTTGCGTTCCCCTAACAATCGGTCCTCTCTGAATTCCCCTTCTTAGTTAATAGCCCCACAATTACACATTCATTTAAACCAGATTCCCAGATGTTATCTTCAGTTCCTCCCTTAGTCCTCACCCAGCTTCCTACCAATTACCAAACTTTGTCAATACAGCTTCTCCTGAGTACAGCCCCACCTGTTCATCCCACTTCTACTGCCCTAATACACCCTGGGTCAGGCCCAGCCTATTGCAAAAACTGCTAATATAAACCTTTACTCCCAGGACAAAACCTTCACATTTTAGCATGGCACTTTGTATTTGCTTATTTTCCCAGCTTCCTCTTGACCTCTTCCCTAGATGCACCCTAAGCTCAAGCCTTACTGAACCTCTTACAATTCCCTAAACAGAAAAAATGACCTCTCATACTTCATTATCTCTGCCTAAGTTGTAGGACATTATGAATTGCATGATTCTATGCATGGGTAAATAAATAAAAGAAAAATGAATAAAATGTCTGAGTGATACATAAAACTATAAAAAGTGGTTACCTCTAGGGAGAAGGACTGAGGGTAAGAGAGGGGAAGACTTTAGCTTTTCTTTTTATAGTCTTTTAGAATAGTATTTGAATTCCTTACTGTAAGGATGTCTTTTTACAATAAAATGTTATAATAGCTAACACATTATACTTACTCTGTGCTGGCTTTACATATGTTACATCATTTTATGTACTTGTATTCCTATGAGTAGGTATTGTCATCAGGTATGGAAACTGAGGCACAGGGAAGTTGCCCAAGATCAAATAGTAGCAAATCATGGACTTAGGATTTGAACCCAGGTAGTCTGGCTCCAGATCCATGTTTTTAACCACTGGGTTACATACTTCTAGTTTGGGATGGAGGAAGGAAGAGAGGGAGGAAGAAAGGCAATATGAGATAGCAAGATTTGTGGGATTTTATTCCTTGTAAGGTAAAGATATTAAAATGTTTTTTAATCTTCTATCCTGTTTCACTCTCTTTCTGATCCTTTATTTATTGATATTTATGACAAATAGTTTTGAGATTAGCCATCCCTCTACTCCACAGACTTACTAAACAAAATAGGTACCATCACATATGCTTCCCAGATTTTTGTGTATCTGTGAAATCTCCACATGCATATGAATCCAAAATACGTACTCTATTGCCGAGTTCCCTTCAGGAATTGAAGCAAACCCCATAACAATTGTTAATACTCATTAACAAAGTTACTAGGTAGGATCATATTTTCACTTATGCCAAAGATTGGCAAACATTTTCTGTAAAAGGCTAGATAATATTTTAGGTTTTGCAGGCTGCTCAGGCTCTGTTGCAATGACTCTGCCATTACAGCATGAAAGTAGCCATAGATAATACATGAATAAGCATGGCTATGTTCCAATAAAATTATGGGCATGAAATTTAAATTTCATATGGTTTTCAAGAGTTACAAAATATTTGTGTTCTTTTTTCTTCAACCTTTTAAAAATGTAAAAACCATTCTTAGCTGGTGGGCCATACAAAACAGGTGGTGAGCCAGATTTGGCCTGTGGACTATAGCTTGCCAACACTTGATTTACATCATTAAACTGGCTCAGTTAGGCTTCCTTTAGTTCGTTTTATTGGTGGCGCTTGCCTGATACAATGTTGTTGAGTTAACAATTGTATATGCTTATAGTTTCCTAGGAAGGGCCTTCTCTCAGTTGTTACTTTTTTCTAAACTCTCAGGTCTGAGGAAGTTTTAGGATTTAACCAGAGATCATCCTCACAAAAAGACTTATACACAAAAATCTAATGAATGAATTTGTAAGCTTTATAACTGACTATGATTCAAGTTCTTCATTTGACAGACAGCTATGATATTCAAAATAGTTCAAGGAAGTCCCCTTAAACAAAACATTTAGGATATATGCTATAAAGGCATGTAACAGTTTCTTTAAGGATCATACTTGTTTCTGGGATAGAGCTTGTAAAAAGTTCCGGTTCATTTACTGGTGTTGGACTCTCTTCAAAAGCAGTGTTTCCAGGCTCCACTGCTTTGTGGCTCTGAGACTGGTCGAAACCTTCATAGCTTCCTGCTTTGGTGGTGTGGTTCATGCACATGAGTGATACCCCGGCTATCAGAAGGCTGCAGAACAGGGTTACTGCCGTGGTGATCATCTGTTGTGAGAAAAAGTCGTTAGGCCACTTTCACAACCCCATCTTGAAAATCATAGTAGAGTAGGTTAAGGGCACTTTTTAAATAGAAAATACATCTCCACAGCTTCAAATTCTCTAGAACAGTGGTTCTTTAAACAGGGTAAGCATATGTAAAGAATCTGTTACTTGCAGAGAAATTATTGTTTGCTTGTAATCATATAAGTTTTCTAGATGCTTCTTTTATCGTACAGCAATTGGTTACCAATACAGCCATTAGTTTCCTTTACAAGTAAGCTAAATGATTTCTTACAGACCTTTACTTCTAAGTTTTTGCTCACTTTAATATGTAGTTCAAGAGTACTTCAGTCAACTAGAGACTTTTTTATGGCAACGATACTAAACATAAATAATTATAGTTAATATTTATCGAGCACTAACTAGTTGCCAACACTAGCCTCAGTCTTTTATGTGTATAATCATATTTATTCTCACAAAAACTCCATAAAATTCAAAATTGCAAAACAGAAAAAAAAAGGGTAAGGAATCAAAATTATTTGGAGAGGTTTTTTTTAAACATACGCATCATTGGGCCCTAGCCCTAAAGAATTCAGCAGGTCCTACAAGCTTCCTACTCCATAGCTTTTCCAGCACACTTTTCCCTAGACACTTTTTGTTCTGAAATTTATATTTATGATAGGATTAAGAGGCAAGAATTTGACCTTTATTATTACTGCTAACTTATTAAATGGCTTTAAATTAATCACTCTTTCCTCCAGTAGTGAAAACGTAACTCATAACTGTGTTTAAGAAGACTCTTAAGTTTCAAGCATTTAGAAATCTTCAGCTAAAAATAGATTTAGACATACAAAATGTTTACCACATTTTGATGTGTGACAAAGTGATCTAGGATCACCAGTATGATATGCAATAAGTTGAAATAGGTTTTCAAAGTTAATTTTAATGTATAGAAAGGCACATTAACAAGCTAAAAAGAAACATTCTCAAGAACAGAATTGCCAATAAGCTCTTCTGACCTGCTCTTTTCCATAAAAGAAGGCTGAGTCAATGCTATCTCCGTTGTGTTTTCCAGTTATCAAAAGAACACCAACAAGGAGAGCAGGGATTCTGTAATAACAAGCATTATTGAGAGAGAAAAAGAGAGAATGAATAGTAACTGTGTATACAGAAACAGGTAAGCAAACAGAACACTACCAACTTACCCCCAGCCAGATATTATGATGATTCCAACAGGAATTTGTACCCTTTCTCGCTTTTTCAAAAGAAACAAAGAAATTGCTAGGAGGCCTAAGAACAAGAAATAAAGATTGAAAGAGAGATAATTACTCAACAGTGATCAGATCTCATGGAACTTTATTTCCTTTTTTTGTTTTAAACCAAATTTATTTCAGTAGTAGTCTTTTAACAACATGGCTTGCTGCTCAGAAAAATTCTTTTCCACAGTGTCAGGTTTATTTTTAATTTTTTAATTTTTAATTTTAGGTAGTCCTAGATATGGCCAGTGGCATAAGGGTTATATAATTATGTTAGTATCCCATCTTCTAGGACACATCTGGTGTGTTTATTCATGCTTGTAGACTTCTCTTACAACCATTTTGCTTTCTGTGTTCCCTTGAGATATTAACAGCTAGCTAAGTCATTTTGACTCATATACTTAGGAAGAAAAGGGAAAACAATGTCTGGAACTTTATTTCTTTTTTTTTTTGGAATTTTATTTCCTTTTTTTTTTTAAAACCAAATTTATTTCAATAGTAGTCTATAGTTTTTGCCCTAGAATTTACTCCTTTTAAATCAATGCTGTCCCCAATATTTTGAAACAAGTTTCTCAATTCAAAATCATTCATGTTTTCCCTCCTATATTATTTCTTTTACTCAAATCTTCTTGTTTCATCTGTGAGGACTTTTTTCCAAAAGCCCTAATCATTTTATTATTTTGACTTATGTGTTTGGAATCTAAGTATAATTGAAAAAATTTTTTACTGTATACAGAACAGTTATAAAAATAAAAACCTCATTGTGCCCATGCTAAGAAGTATAAGCAATTCTTTACATGAGTAATGTTTTTAGAAAATACACTAGTGAAATGATGGTACTTAATACAAACACAAATGTTTTTGAACTTTCCTTATACTTTATATGTAATTATTTATATGAGTAACATCTTATTTAATAAATTCTACATAGCTATAGAATCTTAGAACTTGAAGTTTGGAAGGGACCTCTGTTTTAGAACTCCTCCATTTTATATACAAGGGTTTGCCCAAGTCACACAGCCAGCAGAGGGCAGAGCGGGACTAGAAATCCAGCCTTCTGACACAAGTTCTTTAACTCTATCAGTGTTTCTCAAACTCGGATCTGTGGACCCCTGGGGTTCCTAAGACATATTCTTTAGGATCTAGAAGTTTCTGTGAAACATTTTAAGTCTTTTTCATTTACTTTCAATGATAGTCACTGTGTCCACCTTTTTAACCAAGGTACTGTCTCTGGATTTCAGAACTTACACTGGTTTTATATTAAGTTTGAGACAAATGAAGGCCAAATTCATAACATACAGTCCAAATGAAAGTTCTGTGAAATAAAAGCGGTGATAACCAGGCCATCACCGTATATTTCTATGTATGTGGGGTGAAGGCAAGCCAAACTCAAAAAAGCCATAGCAGAGAAGTAAATTCCATTTTACATTTCAAGCAGTGATTTACATTAGCAAAACAAGATCCTTTGTCATGTTAAATAATGTTGCTGATTAGAATTATTGGGTTTGTAGTTTTTGAATAGAATCTGAATTTGCTTTGGTTTTATAGTTTATATATTAGCTGTATATAAAGAATTCATACCTAGATTTAATATTATACAGATTGAGTAACACTGTGCTAGAATTACTTTAAAAAGAAAACATTGAGGCCCTTGAGAATTGCTCCTCCCTCGATACATTTGTATACTCTACAGTTTCAGGTTTTCAAAGTACAAGGGAAATAGGTAACCGTCACAAAAGTGTGCCATATGTGTTACAGTAGCAAGGGCAGTCTTTAAAATTATAGTGTTCATCATTCCTGCCTTGTGAAAAGAAGCATATACTAAAAGGCAGACTCTATATATCCCTGGATCTCTCACTTAGGAGGCTGTGGGAGCTCCTGCCTGAGTCAGTTTAACCCTTTGGGCCTATTTCCCACTTTGCAAAACAAAGGATTAAAACTAGACCGGTATTTCCTAAAGTATAGAGACCATAGGTGGCACAAAGGTGAAAATTTTTTGACTAGTTATGCATTTATTTTAACGTGCATTTTAAAATATAATTAGCATATGAAACCTGGGATTTTATTGATAAAAGGCTCGATTGATTAAAGGGAAAAAATGAGTCAAATTTAAGGAAAAAAAACCAAGTGGTATGCAGATATGGCAAAAAGTGAGAGGATGGCATGTAAATGAGTGAAATTAAAAATGGCTGAACGAGATGATTTAAAATGATACTTTTAGGTCTAAAATTCTGTTGTATCCTAATAATCTGAAGGTTGAAGAGCACCTTTACGATGGTTAGGGAATTCAGAACAACCTCTTTAAGTAGATTTTGGCACAGATGCTTGAAGAGGGTTTTAGAGAGGCATGGGGCTTTTTGATTATGTTGATCTATTTGCTGCTGTCTTACTTATTATCAAGTTAACCTGAATAAACCTAGTTATTAGAGATTAAGTTGGTCCATCTATATTTGGACCAACTTGATTCAATCAATATAAAGTCTTTAGGCTTTTTTAACTTAACATCTCATGAAAACTCTCATGCTATGCAAGGTGTACTTGCCTTTAAGAAGCACAAACAACGTTCCGTTTGCACTGAATTTTTGATTCCATAATTCCTTACCACATTGTTGCTTCACTTCAAAAGGCTGTTGATTTAGATGGGACTTGCTTTTGATCCTGAAGGCATGAAATTAAAGGTCTGTCCTTTGTAACCACTTCCTGCCACTTGCCTCCTACCATTCTACAATTACCTTCTATGTGCCATTTTACAGGTTCAAATTTATAGTATGAATACAGAACAGCCAGACAGAATTTTTCACAAACATACCAGAATGTATGCATTCAAATAAATATTATACTTCAAAATAGCAATATGCTAAAATATTTTAAATATCCTTATTGGAGCCAGTTGAAATGAGAAAGCCTTTCTTACTGGGTTCTGTTCTATTTCCATACCCTTTTCTTCTCCTAGATTTCTTGTTCTCACACTACCTCTTTTCCTCCTATTTAATAACTAATACAGTGCCATTTGTTGAGTGCCTGCCATGTACCAGATATAAATACGCATATTTCATTTCATCCTTAAAATAACCCTATAAGGTACTGTAACCCAGTTTTACAGATGAGGAAACTGAGGTTTCAAAAGTTAAGTAATTCGCAGAGCCAGAATTTTTCTGTTCAGTAGGACTGTAATAGTGAGCTCTGGGACATACCTCATGCATCTCTGCCCATTCCCTCGTTTCTCCACCTGCCTCCTGTGCCTGCCCTCTTCTTGTCTCCAAAGGGGAGTGCTGGCAGTGGCCTAGAGCCACAGACTCTGAGGAAAAGAACCATGTGACTCCACAAGGCCCTGAGCCCAGGCAGAAATAGAGTACATCAGGAAAAGAGCTCAGCTTTGCAGACTGCCTCTATTGGTGGGCATAATTGCCGGAGTGAATGCCATGATCCTGTACTACGGATTTCAAATAGACCACTAGAAGCTGAGGGTTTCTGGGGTTGGGGGAGAAGGGAACAGACCTCAATTTCCATTCACAATCCAACTTACCTGTCCACAGGTAGGTGCTATAGAGGGAGCTGTATAATAGAACAAACACCAGAATTTGTCCAACAAAATTTTTTTCTTTAACAAAATTCCATATCATCATGCCAGCACAGACAATAGACTAAAAAGAAAATTATTAAAAGACTTTGTAAATAGCTAAGAAAACCATATAATTCAATATTATCACAGATAATAACTATTAATAGCCAGTTATACTCATGTTTTATTAATAGCAAATATAATTGCTCATTTTAAATTATTGCTAATTATCAACAATTACATCCTAGTTACACTAAAACTTCAAGCTTTATGATAAAAACCCTTTTATACAGAGTCTTTAACAATGTACATACTCAATCGAAACAGATAACGAGTACATTCTAAATAGCAACCTAATCCCTGTATTTAGTAATAGTAAATTTAGCATAGAAAATGCTAAACTTCTTTCCATTATAATTTGAGACATGCAAAGTTTAACTAGAAAAAATAAGATTGTGAGAGAGTTCAATTTTTAATGATTCATTTATTTCTATTAAAAATGCAGAGTTATCATCCAATGCCATCATTAGCCTCAACTTTAGATAGTTCAAGACCTATTGCAATATTTAGTATATTAGGCATAAACCAATTGTAATCAAATTGTAATTGACTGCATTTGGTAATACTCCTGACTTTATAACAGGAAAAACCGAGCAAAGAAAATTTTCCCCTACAGTATAATAATCCATGAGAAGAACATAGTTCTAAATATCTGTAGGTTTACTAACCTGAGCAACGAGCAAATTAGTTGTAAGCATATGAGGAAGCTGTTTATATTTCTTACTCAAAAGAAGAATAGCCAGAGACCAGATCTTGAAGACAAAAGGTTCAAAAGTTATTTATGTTTCTTAATCAGTATAATTACTTATTAAATAACACATTGATTAGCCTCTTTAAAGAATCCTCTTGGTCTTGATTCAGAAAAAATTCCAATATTTTATTTACTTTAACCTGTTTAGTTCCAAAGTGGTAAATTACTATATCCAAAGTAAAATAAAAAGCATGGAGAGATCCCATAGCAAATTAACTGTCCAAAAATTATAGGATCTTTAAGAACTAATACCTTGGCCAGGGCCATGTTCTAACTACACCTATATTCAGCAGCTGGGATGGGTCACAGGGTCATAGGCAACTAATCAGGAAAAGAGCTTTAGTGGGAGATACAGTTATAATGGACTATTCTAAGTTCTTCCTTTTTGATTCCCACCATATCGGCTCATGAGATATCTAAATTCCAGGCTGTCTTACTTCAAACAACACACACCACCCACCCTAAGACTAATTGTCTTATGTTCCGCGTATTTAAAAGAACTGGGTTTCTACTCCACCTACATAGTGGCCAGGTAAGTATCCTAGTTGATTTCCTTCTTTCTGTCCTCACTGCCAATTGAAATTTATATAGTCTCTTTCCCCAAATTGCTCTCTTATCTACCAATGGGCATAGATTTTAAGAATATGTGACAGAGGTGGAATTTCTTAAAAATTACATTAATTATCCATTTATTTATTGCCAATATACATATTCATCCCTGTCCCCTTTCCTTTACCTGTAAATGTTGCCTTTTTTTCCAGTCAGAATACTGTTTGAATTCAATAGGCAACTTGATCTATAAGATACTCTAGTTGTCAAATGCTTAACTATTTAATTTGAGCTAGATATATCCAATTTGAAAAGTAACCTAAAGTTTTGTTAACATTAAATAGGCGGTTGGCCTTAATTCCAGAGATCCCTTCTGACCCCGTGATTCTACAACACCTAGCATTTGTATAGTGATTTATCATTTGCAAAATGCTTTTCACATATCTCATTTAATCCCTAAAACAACCCATGGAAATATGTGAAATTATCTTTATTTTATAGCTGAGAAAACGGAAGCTTAGAGACATATTGCTAGTTTGTGATAGGGCTGGGTTTTTTGTTTGTTTTCTGTGTTTTTTTGTCTTGTTTTGTTTTTGAGACAGTCTTGCTCCATTGCCCTGAGTATAGAGCAGTGGTGTCATCATAACTCACTGCAACCTCAATCTCCTGGGCTCAGGTGATCCTCCTGAGTAGCTGGGACTACAGATGTACCACCATGCTTGGCTAATTTTTCCTATTTTTGGTAGAGAGGGAGGTCTCACTTTTGCTCAGGCTGGTCTCTAACTCCTGAGCTCAAGCAATCCTCCCGCCTCGGCTTCCCTGAGTGCTAGGATTACAGGCGTGAGTCCTTGCCCAGCCTGGGCTAGTTTTGATAGGAGTCAAATCCAACCTGACTAAATCTTGTGCTTTGTCCACTCTACAACTCTAACTCCCAACTGGAAAAAAAAAAAAACTCAGTTAATCGGAAGGTTGATACTGTGTTTTATGGGCAGGCTTTAGCTTTCTCTATTTCATAAGAAACCAGATTTTAAATCCTTTTCTATTACCAAGCTATTCTCAAAACTCATTCTGTGGTTTCCATTCATGTTTACAATGAAATGTACTTACCAAAGAGACCAGGCTGATAATACTTATATCAAAACTAACATTCTGGATGGCATATGCCAATGGCTTAGGGTCCATAGTGGGAAAGGTCAGTAACCAGGCAGAAACGTACATGATGGGAGCAGACACAAATGTGCTTATTACCATCCCTGAGGTTACCTGCAAAAATGAAATCAAATTGAGGAGTCACAATCTCACTTAAATACCTTAAACTTTAAATAACCACAGCACACTAAAGCATTCTAAAATAAAACTGGGAGTTAGTAAAGACATCATAAAATCCAGTGTGTTATCCAATGCCATATTTCCTGTTTCTGAGAGTCCTTAAGAGAAAATACAATTAAGTTTCCTTGGTTCCCCTTCCAATTTATGCTTAATTTATATTTATACATAACAAATAGTAGAAATTCCACTGCTTTTTTTTTGTTTTTGAGAGTCTCACTCTGTTGCCCCAGGTAGAGCTCCTGGGCTCAAGCAATCCTCCAGCCTCAGCCTCCTGAGTAGCTGACTATAGGTGTGCACCACACCCAGCTAATTTTTTTATTTTTAGTATAAACAGGGTCTCATTCTTGCTCAGGCTGGTCTCAAACTTCTGACCTCAGGTGATCCTCCCACCTGGGCCTCCCAGAGTGCTAGGATTACAAGAGTGAGCCACTGCTCCAGGCCCAGAAATTCCACTGTTGATGGTTATCTTCTAGGTTCTAGACAGTAAATCACATCAATGATCTAATTAAACCTGTGAACAGTTTCCTTCCCTACTATTTCACAAAACATAGAGCAAAAAATACAATTCAAAAAGAGAAAAATTACCATGCAAACACTTTACAGATTAAATAGAAATGACCTTCAATAAACAATTTAATTCCTTTATATTTCACAATCATTTGCTCTAATGCTGTAGGTAGCATGTACAATACACTTAGACATTGTTAATAATTTGGTGTTAATTGATTTCAGCTATTTCTTGCAGTTGATTATGTGGTATTTTGCATCTGGTGGTTCAATTACCAATGAATGAAATAGATTTTTTTCCTCAAAATTCTGAAAGTTACCCTTCTGTAAATAACTTTTAGCCTTCAGTATAAGTATAGAAATAAAATAATTGAAATTTCAAAAGACTAATGAGGGCTGGGCATGGTGGCTCACACCTGTAATCCTAGCACTTTGGGAGGCTGAGGCAGGAGGATCAGAAGGAATGAATGAATGGACAGACTAATGAAAAATGTCATGCTGAATAAAGGTCCCAGATTACATAACTGTTGTAACATGACGTTACACAATGCCTCCTTACTTGCAGTGAGGTAGTTCACAGACATCAAATTCCCATAAAAACAATGTTGCGTTGTATGTTTTAAAAATTCACTTTCCTACTAAACACACAAATAATCAAACTTAGAAAGTAGTATATACATACAATTTCTACTTCCATGTTGAACTGTGTTGCAAAGATAGCCACTCCCGGTGCTACAGGAAAGACACCATACAAAAATGCATAATTCGATAAACTTGTATGGTTCACTACACTGTCACCCTTGTCCAAGAGTTCCACCATTTCTCTGCATAGGAGTGGCAGCACCAAGCTGAAGAAAGAAGAAATACATTATTTACTTGATATTGAAGTATGCTCCTCCCCAAGTTGTAGATTGCTCTGGTGAACTTGGTATTAGGTTATTCTTCTTCTCCTGCCCAGAAGATGTATCTATTTGCATGTACATATTCTGTGTATACCTACTTCTGAACACTTGTTGAAAGAATGAAGAATTTAACTTGGAGTCATTTAAAATGTAAAAATATTCTGGAAATACTTCACACATCAGAGATAAGGAAGAAAAAACTTAGATTTTTGTTGTCCTACAAATAATTTTCTTGTAAAAATTTGGTAAAAATTGCAATTATAGCTGCTTTCTTGTTTCCTCTATTCACTGAAACATTAAAAGAAAAAGGTTGACAATCTGAGTAAAAATTTCTTTCAAGAAAATTACTAAACTCCTCTTTAGAAAAAAAAGCTGAACTTTAATTATGATTAGGGGTTTAAATGGTTCAGTTAATGATAACAATGCTGCTCAAAAACACTCCAAAAACCTGTACAAAAATAGGTATCTTACAATTAGTTCTTCATCTTTGTAAACATAAAAAGGGTTAGCAAAGGGAACTGAAACAATGGAAATGGAGGTGGACCGGAAACTGTAGTGAAATCCAGACCTGGGGAAGAGTCAATTATTTTAAACTAATTAAAACTTAATTGAAATTTATTTTTAAATTAATTAACAATTATTTAAATATTAGATATTTGATTCTTATTGGACATTTTTTTAAATTAAATCGATATCTAGTAAGAATCAAAAAGTCCCCAAAATTAAGTTAGAATATTTAAATTCTACTTATAAGTGGAAGTTGATAATACCATTATTGTTAGAACTATATTTATTACTGTGGCAATACTAATTAATACTTTGTTTCTAAGGAGCATAAAAGCACCATAAATAACTTTCAGCCTTATATTCATTTTTATTATTTTGAAAAATAAACACTATATTAAACTG
Organism: Indri indri; assembly: GCA_004363605.1. Lineage (NCBI taxonomy): Eukaryota > Metazoa > Chordata > Mammalia > Primates > Indriidae > Indri > Indri indri. Next base: position 11,066 of record RJWJ010017715.1, on the reverse strand, counting down.
GTCTCATGAATTCAACTGTCTATATAAGAGCTGAATTCCATAATTAAGCATGCCTCAAATATTTGAGATAATCTTGCAGTAAAATTATATCACCTGTGCCATGAAGTATAAGCAAGGTGAAGCACTATTAACTAAGGGCTGATAAAAACTTTTTATTTGACAGGCTGGGACCAGATGGCTGTTAATAATGCTTCATATTCACTCACCTATATTTAGAGAGCTCAATTAACCTCAGAATTACAAAATATTTCCCCCAAATTCATGGGAAAAAGTTTATATTAAAAATTATTATTCTTATTATTACTAAGATGATTTTGCCTTTAGGATTTTAATGGATTTAGAAAACTCAGAAATCCTGCAAAATTCCTTTAAAAATATATTATCACACTGGTACATTAGGAGATATTAAGTAAACTTTACTTAAAAACTGAAGTGAAACCAATCATCTCTGATAGTAAAATGGAAAGAATAATCTACACAGTATACAGCAATGACTTTCCACAATACACCAACATCACATTTTCCTTTAAATCACTACTACTTTAATATTCAAGGGCGAAATAGTCACAGGCACCTCCCAATGAATTGACTAAACAAGGCTTTCACAAGTTTCAATTCCCAAATTAAATAAGGAAAACTTACAGTTTAGCTGTGATGAGAAGAATTAGTACAACAAATGCTGACTTCTTCAGTCTCCTTATTTTTCCTACCATCGTAAGACCAAGGTAAAATAGGGCTGATCCAGAAAAAGAATTTCCAAGTCCATCGAGAAAATTTTCTATATATACAGGCACCGTTCGATCAAGAATAAAATTGAAAGCAATACCAATGAAGACCATAAATACTATTGGGTTCTGTAATACACGCAGAAATCCAAGTCCGACAATTTTTGCTTTGTTTTGAGAAGCATTTTGAGTATCTTTCCACTTTTGGATTTCACAAAAGATAAACCCTATAGGGTTTAACATCATAAGAGATATTGGTGCCACCAAATAAATGTACTGGAGATATTCTGGGTAGGTAGTTTGATACAAAGCTTCAACTGCAAAACAAGAATATTGATTTTTAAATGATTATTACAAAAACACACAAATATGTACATAACATTTTCTTCTGTGCTTAATTATAGCAATTGTTAATTAATCTAAATAGTTCCAAATGACCTCATTAGCCTATTTTGGAAAAGTAAATTTTAGTAATAAAGCTGAAAAAAAAACCCATAATAAATATCATCTGGCTTACAAAATAATAGTCAACCTTAAAAATTATTTTTAGTAAAAATGCACTAATTTTTACTATCTAGGGGCTAAAATTATTCTCCAAATAAGGGCAGAATTGTAGAATTTTTAAAAGAAACAATTCAAAGCAAAAATCTAGTAACAAACTAAACATTTAAGTAGTAATAGCAACAAGGTGGTTGTTGGTACCCATGGAAAGAGCAGTTTTACTGGAATGGTGAGACAGAAGTCAGATTACAAAGGATTGAGGAGACAGTAGGTGACAAGGAACTAAAAAATGAGCACTGATATGCAGTCCGCACTGTACAGAAAAGAAGTGAAGATGGTAAATGGCTAACAGAATTTGGAGGCATCAGAGATTTCAGGCCCCTATGAAGCCCAAGAATTAAGTGCAGTTGGAAGTGTACGTGGTCAGAGTAAGTCAGATAGTGAGCTACTGAATTTAGTATTTTCCAGATGACTAAGTCCAGGATGTGGCCATAGGAGTTGGTGGGTGAAACGGAGTAAAGCAAAAAAATCACTGGAAATGAGGTCAAGGAACTGAGAGGGCGGAGCATTTGACAGATAGTTCACAAGGCTAGCCACAAACAAGATGGCAAAACAGGGATAAAGAAGATGACAGTGAGCCGGATATTAAAGTCTTCAATGAATGAGGGGAAATAACTAGAATGACATCAGCAGGTGACAGCAATGAGGTTGAGTGGTCTAGACAGCACAAACCTCAAAGTATTATAGTTTTTTAACAACAGAGCAGAGAGTAATGGCTTAGCAGTAGTCCACCGTAGCTATGGAGATGCCAGTCCCACCTACCATTGCTCATGTGGTGTGCGGGCTATGCAAACATGAACAGCCTCCGTCTTGAGAGGAATGAAAGGGAATGAATGCTTTCAAGGAAGCCCAGTGAAGATGCTAAAGAAGTAGAACTAGAAAGGTGGATCTAAGAAATGTTTGGGAGGCAAATACAGTGGAGTCACATCAATGCACACTTAACTAACACAAATTCAACTGCACCCTCTCAGGAAAACAAAACCTTCATTTTTTTCCCCTGTAGCATATTTTCAAGTGCAAACTAATTATTTCACCTGCTGTTCATTGAGGAAGAACAATAGTATAGAAAAAAACTGTCTGTGTCAGACTTATGAGAAATGGTACAATATAGACAAACTGTGTGTGCTGTATTTTCTGAGTGATTTAAGGAATTTTTTCAAGGATTTAGGTATACCTGATGACTTTAGATCCTAACCACTGCATAAAATGTGTTTCCTTATCCCATGAGGGAGGTGTGTGGGTTGGATCAGACTTCTAGCAGTTTCCTGGTGGACTGGAGGCAACTTAGAGCCTTGGCTCTAGGCACATTTTTGGCAATGGAAGTGTACATTATACAATCTAATGCATACAAAGGCTGATTCATAATTGATTTGAAGTTGAGAAAGATAAAAGAACAGCAACAGACACTCACAAGGTGAGAGGCAATCGTGAAAAAATATAAAAGATTAGGTTTCTCAACATGAAGATAAAATGACACAGGTAGGAAAATACATTTGTTTACTTAATCAGGATATGTAAGTTCAGTTAATGTCATGCACATGTACTGTTAAAGTTATGTAACTAGCTTATATAACCTTTAGAAGTTCACCTTTTTCTCATAAGCTAAAACTATTTGTTATAAGATTCAATCCCCATTTTCTCAGTTAAGCACCTTCAGAGGTTATAATATCTCCAAAATGAAGCAGTGGTTAAAAACATTTGATTATATAAAATTTCATAAATTCTTTCCACTGATTTCCAAATTCAATATGCTATTTCTGTAACTCTTAGTGGTTTTCGTTTATGTTTCCGGTTTCATCTTTTAAGTAAAAAAACAACACTTTTTCTAACTATTTCTAGATAGCTACACTTCTGATTAGATATCCTAAGTCAAGAGAAAAGTGTCCATACCTGCCCACTACTCAATTTTTAAAATAGAGTGTATATTTTGGAAAAGTGTTCTCAATCTGAGCATAAGAATTTTTCCTAAGCAGCTACAATAAAATGCATAAGGCGTTTCCTTTGACAACACAGCTACAATTCTGCAATCACTCAAAGCCCCTTATATAATTGCCTTTTTCCAGTAATTTACTTTCCTGGCATACTAGCAGTCAACGACTATCACATAATGAACTTTCCACTGTTTGCTCAATGCAAATTTGAACAACAGTTTTTTTATGTCCGGCCAACTATCAAGTACTTTCCTCTTTAGCAGGATCTTTTGTATTTTCTCCTCTTGATTCTTACCACTATCATTTCTTAAAAGTCTCAAAATTAGATTAATGTGTTTACCAACCAATATTCTTTTTGTTTATCTCAGCCACCTCCTTTGTCCATTTTATTCACTGCTAACAGTACCATCTAAATCTTAGCTTTTAAAAGTTAAGATTTTTCCCATGGCTCTCACAGCCCACAGAACAGCTATAAAATCTTTCTTTTGACATTCATAGCCCTGTCTCCACAATTGGTCCCTTATTTATCCAACTCATCTCTTACTACTTCTTAATGCAAAGACTCCATCAGTTTGGTTTTCTTGTTTATTTCTTCTTTTTCCATCAGCCGGTTTAATAGCATAATTATACCAGACAAACACCATGTTCATAATTACTAGTTCTACATGCTGACCATACCATCATCCTCTAACTTTTTGAAATCTTTCTTTTTTTACTTAATGTGTAAGGCCTGTCTCTGGTACTACTTCTTCCACCAAGTCTTCAATCTACATTATTAATTTCCACTTCTCTGGAATGCTATGATACTTTGCTTCATATTAGTGCCACCTCGAAAAATTCTAAGTTCCTTGAAGGCATCATTTTATAACCCACAGTCCCCAGTACAATGCTGAGCAAATCTGAAAATACTTGCTGAATGGAATTATCTGACACATCAATGAATGTCAAAGGTTTCAGATATAGTAAAAATGTATTTTATGACACAGTAATTTATATCTAATTGTTAAAAGTTAATCCATTTCTTTTTGTATCCATTTTTAACTTTATTTTTGCTTTTTACAAAATCATTTTTAATTGGCAAAAATTATATATATCACGTACGTTTTGAAATATGTACACACTGTGGAATGACTAAATCAAGCTAATTAACATATGTATTATCTCATATGTTTATCATTTTTTGTGATGAGAACACTTAAAATCTACTCTTTTAGCAATTTGCACGAGTACAACACATTGTTATTCAACCATTGTCACCATGTTGTACAATAGCTCTCTTAAATATATTCCTCCTAACTGAAATTTTATATGCATTTTTAAAAGATTTTTTACACATTCTGAATATTTATAAAGCAGGTTACTATTGAGGTATTTCAAACCAGCTGAACAGGTATACAAAAGCAAAGGAAGTATGGGCTAGTGGGACAGCAAAAAATTGTGATTCAATAAATATTTGTTAAATCACTAGAAGATTAGGGTTTAACACAGGAATTCTAGTCTACTTCTGCCATTCATTTGCATAATTACTTAACATTACATCTTTCCCTATAAATTAGCAGTGCTTCTCTTTTGTTATCTAGTTTTTCAAATCTAAAAAAATATATATGAAAGCACTGACCTACAGTAACTAAAATTAGATTTATAATCATTGTATCAACTTTTAACTTCTAATTAATTAATGATAATAAAAAAGGCTCTTGGAGGGAGGGGAGAATCCCATCATGAGGAGTTATTATACAGCTTTGGAGGACTAAGAGACAAAATTAGCCACCTACTGTGTCTCCTATTTTGATTCCTGCAGGGTTTTAAGTCCTAGCACATAAAACACAAAGACCCAGACAAGATCATTCTATTATTTAATGGCATATAGTTAAATGCTTCATTTCCTTTCTGTTTACAGCTCAAGCACTGGAGCATAATTGTGATTAGTCAGGGTACTTATGCTATCAGCATTGTTTGAAGAATAAATTACAGGACTTAACTATGCCCTATTAGTATCTTTTAATGACAGAGGCAGGGAACCATTCTGATTTGCTGAAATCAACATTTCACTTGGTAGATTCTTGGGTTCTTCTCACACTTGGATTTTTAAAGTACTTTTGAAAAGAATTGGTCTAAAAAACCGTAAGCTTCTTTTTCAGTCTGTAATAATGGTATATTCTGTCACTTGAGTAAAGTCATTTTAATGTAATTTCATAGACCATTACAGTTGTCATAGTACATACGAAAAGGAAACATCCTTTTCTTTATTCATTTATTTATCTATCTTCTCCTTGCATTTCCTGAGTCACCTATAAATTAGACAGATGTGGAAAAAAAATGTAGTCTTTTTTTTTAAATGACGTCTTAAAAAGGACATTTCTAATAACCCATGATCAATGCCCATCTGTAAACAAAATAGTGAGAATTCCTTGGAGAGATCATGAAACAAATAGGAAAAAAGTTCTTCTTTCTGGAGACAGTCTCCTCTGTTCGCTCTGTGCAAGGCCAGAAGGCAGAAGGGCACAGGCAGCAATACTAAATAACCCATTAGGGAGCAGAAACATGGCCTTTACAGTTCTGCACCACACCTTTCAACGTGCAGGTATATGAGAAAGCACTTCTGTCTATACTACTGGTTTTTAGTAAAGACATAGTCTACAACCTAATGTTACAAGAGCTCTTATTATCGTGATTAAAAAACAAACAAAAAACCCAATGAAAATTACACCTCAAAATTGACAAACACAATCGTCATGGAAATTTGGGCTAGTACACTTCTATAAACATGATTATTACCAGATTCACTGATTTAATGTGGGACATAAGAAAAGCAGTGATGAACTGGACGATTATATTTTTTATTTGGAAGTTCTGCCTTGATGTGAACACGGAATAACTCATCTAATAGGTCCTTTTCTGCTACTACTCATTTTATGCAATATTTTTAGAATAATATAGAGAAAAAAATCTTTGATTCTTTCTGAAACTAATACATTACAAGGCTGGTTGAGTCTTCTGAAGATTAAGTTGGCATGTTATATAACTGTGGCATAAGAGAATGCCTAGGATTTGGAACCAGAAGACCTAGGTTTGGGTCTCAGTCACCTGTTAGCTGTGTGACCTGGGATAAAACATTTAAATCTCTCTAAGCCTGTCTCCTTGTTTGAAATGAGGATAATAATATCTGCCCTACTCAAATGAGATAAGTATATAAGAAAGTACTTCTGTAAACTATAAAGTTACAAATATTAGTTCTGTTTAGTTATGGGCTTACTAATCTATGAGAGCATGAAACTATATACTTCTAGTTCATGTGTAAAGTAAGATATAGTAATATTTATTAGATATTTAACACTATGGTACGGAGACAATTCTAAGGTCCTTATACCATAATACCTTGACAAATTTACATTATTAATGCTCCCAAGGGAACAGACAAACACAATAACTCCTTGCTCTTTTATTTCCAAGTCTTTATTTCATTTTAAAATTCAATAACCTTAAAGGAACACCTATCTAGTTTCTGACTATTTGCAGCTCAGTTATCAAGATCCTAGTTTTTCCTCTCTCTTAAACCTCCTGCTTTACTTACAGATATTTGATTTCTTAGGTATTTCTCTCTTTCTGGTAAGCAAGATGGAGGAAGGTCAAAGGTAGAGAAAGGTGAAAGTATAGTTCACTACAATCTTTTGGGTGCCAGTGGTGAAATAAGCTGAGGGAAGGGGAAGAGGATAAAACTACTAGATAAGAAACTTGAAAGTTAATGGTAGATTTCAGTTGTACACTTTAATACGTTCCACTCAAGTCTCTGTTCAGAAGACACATCCTCAGAGAGGCCTTCACTGTCCACCCTACCTCAAATAGCACCTTCTCACTCCTATCCCTCTAAACCACTTTATTTATTTGTATGGCCCTTGTCACCACCTGAAATGATTTTAACTTTAATTTTATTTATTTTTCCATTAAAATATAAATTCAGTATGGGCAAGAACTTTGTTCGCAGGCATATTCCCAGCAGCTAGCGCAGTCACTGGTACATAACTGTGAATGAATAATGGTACATTCCCCATGAGTGAATAAATTAATATATCCACAATATTCAGGTTCTCACATTATGATACATGATCAAAGGACATGTAATTTTAATTATTTAAAAAAGTAGTTACTAGGTATACATTTTCTTGGTGGCAAAGTATTCTAAAAAATAGAATGTTTTCTTTCAAGATATGCCACCATCCCAAATTGGTATGTTTACTGTCTTATCAGGAATATATACACACAAAAACATAAAATTAGGCTGCTTAAAGAGTCAGAAAGGTAAAAAAAGAAAAGTGAGAAAGGTTAAAAAAAAAAGCCATCACTATTTTTGTTTTTAAACAAGAAATTAACTTCAACTAAAATACATTAAAAGTTTGAATAATGAGCTCAAAAACAATTCTAATGTAAAAAAAATACATATTCCAGATGGTAAGAAAAATAAGAGGGAAAAATTACTCATAAATTCTCACTACTAACATTTAATAATGACTATTTTAATACAGACATAAGCCTATCCTTTTTACATAATTTAAATCAGAATCGAATCCCTTCTGAAAATTAAACTTTTCATATATGATTACTGAGAAGAAAAAGAATACTATTAGAAAAACTACTCACAAAGATTACTAGGATATGATCATTTAAGTAGATGATTAAAGGATCCTCAAACTCTGAAGTTGAGGAAAAAATATAATTCATCCCAATTTTAGACATATATAAGAAAAAAATTAAAGATTTCTTAGATACAAGAGTAGGCATCTGCCGCTAACAAATGCTTAAATTAAAAGCTTATATTTTGTTACCTCCTAAACCACTTGAATTTTTTAAAATCTTGAAAAAGAAAAAATAACTTACCTATAGGGTATCCCAATGCAAAGTCATTACTTTGTGTAGCAAATATAGGGAATAGTCCAGCTTTGCTAAATCGACTATTAGGACTGGCGACCAATAAGGTTGATACGCATACAATAAAAAATACAGAAGCTTTGGCAATTAAGATACTATAGAGGAAAGACCAATTCACATTGGAAAAATTAAGTATAACCATGTTTTTGAATAATAAAGCTGGAAGTGCAAATCTGGAGACAAAATTTCCCAGTCCTTTGGCCTGTGTTGATGTTATGACATTGGCCCTTCCTGCTATGTAGCCACAAAGGACTATGCCAAAGCATTCTAGTAAGGCTGGAAAAAGCCTTGTTATTGACATTGAAGGTGGGTCATTAGTGGAATTAAATCCATGTGTTACTGTTGTAGGCAAAGTGTTGGTCATATTGACTGCAATGGTTAAGTTCTCTGCAGGTAAATTAGAAAAGGAATTCATTTTCTCTCAACCTCCAACGCCAACCAGATCTCTGGAAAGAAAGGAACAAAGATTCAATGTGATGATAAGAATTCTAGTTGAAATGTTACACTGGGAAACCTAGATTTATTTACTTCTTAAATAGCCAAAAAAACATACATACTCTCAGCTACCACCAGGGGAAAATACAATGGAAAAAAAAAGTGGGGGGTTGCTAACAATAACCTCTTTACTCTCAAAGGTAGTTCAGCTCAACATATTTATGTTGCTGTTCTATATTCAGTATCAGACATGAGTAAAATAAGATCCACAGATATGACAGCCGCAGTCATGCCCTATAGCTCTCTCCAGGGATCCACAGTTGAACTCTGTCAGGTGGATAAGAGCATGGGGCCCACAGAGTCTCTGCTGAATGTCCACTTGCATCCAAATTCTTCAGAAATTTCAGAAGTTCTCAGGGCTACATCAAAGAGTCACACCAGGACTAGAAAGTTCTTCCTAGCCTGTGGTCATACTTGAGTATAGGACAAAAAGAACAATATAGTCAACGATCACCTATAAACTTTGAACCAATAACTTTCCTGTGCCTCACTTTCTTCATTTGTGAAATGGTAATAATAGTACCTACCTCATAGGAACTTGAGATTATTCAAGTAAAATCCTCAGAATCACATCTGGTATAGAGTAATCACTCAGCCAAAGTTAAATATTTAAATTTTAGCAGAACATATGAGAAAGAAAGAAAAAATGATGGTATCTCACCAACCTACTTTTAGTTTCTTTTACACCAGCCTTGACACACTGGCCCCATAGTCCCTTTGTGCCTCAGGGACTTTGCACATTCGGCTCACCCTAAAATGTTCTTTTTTCCACCCACCCAGCTGCTGCATTCCACATAGTTACTTAACAACTACTTATCCTCCAAATCATATAGTTCAGGTGTCACTTTATCAGGTAAGGTTTCTCTGACCACACAGCCAGGCCGCGATTTTTTTCTCAAATAGATTCTCATTGCTTACCTTTAGGCCACCTTTCTCAGTCTACAATTATGCTATGCATTAGAGTAACTATTTAATTTATGCCGTCTCTTTTGCTAGACTTTAAATGTCACAGAAACAGGGACTGCATGTTTTTGCTCACCGTTGTGTCCCTAACATCTAGCACACACCTGGCACACAGGAGACACTGTCATTTTTAATGAATGACTAAAATAACTTGCACTTATATAAATCTTTTACCCTTTCATGAATCAATATTCTCTTTCAGGCACTATCTAGTTCATGGACAGAAAAAAAATTTTTTTTCCAAATAATAAAGTACCCTGTTTTTCACTATACTAACAAGTCCAAGAACACAAAATTTGTCCTAAATTTTCTAAAAATGTTCATAAAATGTTAAAGAACACAAAATATGTTGTAAAATGTTCCAAAGATGTTCAAAAAATGCTAAAGCAGGGAACAAATTCTTTATGCTAACATTACAATAATTATCAACTCCCCTCTTGCTGCCAGGGACACAATGCACAAGAGGTCTGGATAACTCTAAAATTAATCAGCTTTTATTAGTATCTTGAAATTAATATGATGTCAATTGTCAATTTCTAAGTGATTACTCTGGGTTTACCATCTAAAATGGCCTTATATAAGGTAGAAAGGAAAAAGCTCATGCTTCTTGAAATTTACAACGCCCAGGTTAAGTTCTCAAACGTCTACATCACATTAAAAAGACTCAGGTGGCAGGCCAGAGATCACCAACAACCGATACATGGGGGTGTGTAGGAGAATTTTCTCTGTGCTACCCTGGTATAAACCAAACCATTTAAAAACCTTACATTTAATCTGGATTAAGACTAGTATTTTTCTACCAGGATTAGACAGGAGTGGTCAATATAGTACACGAAACCTATAATACTCACGTACTTAAAGTTTACCACATAAGCATCAAATTATATCCTGGGAAAGCTACTGGTTGGTACAAATACCCATACTTGAAATAAGGAGCTAGTAAACAATTAAACAAAGGTGTTAAACATTTGGCAACCTTAAGAAACATGTTCTTGGGAAGGCAGTGCTAAAGAAGTCCAGTCTTGTGATGTTTTTCAAAAGTTCCCTATGTTTCTTCGCCCAGAGTATTACTAACTTATACTACTCACAACCCCTTATTTGTACCATATGAGCACATCCCAATAAATTTTTTTAACCCACAGTTTTAACTAAACTAGTGGTAGTTCGGTGAAAAGAGTCAAACAGATTCCGGGCCTTATCACTTATCAACTCTTTGGGTAAGTTACTTAGCCTTCCTGAACCTTAGTTTCCTCAACTGTAAAATGAGAGTAAAAATCTCCTTAGAGGGATATTGTGTGGATATAATATTTTATACACAGCTTATCACAAAGTAGGCTTTCAAGAAATGGTAGCAATTGCTATTAGGAGCCGTAGTCCTAATAATAAGAATGGTAACAAAGTAAAATCTTATGTTAGTTCTTCAAACATACTTGGTATTAAAGATCCTCCAACCAAAAAAAAGAGG
>RJWJ010017714.1:0-32543 GCA_004363605.1 Indri indri | reverse complement strand
GGAGTTCGAGACCAGCCTGAGCAAGAGCGAGACCCCGTCTCTACCAAAAATAGAAAGAAATTAATTGGACAGCTAAAAATATATATAGAAAAAATTAGCCAGGCATGGTGGCACATGCCTGTAGTCCCAGCTACTCGGGAGGCTGAGACAGTAGGATTGCTCGAGCCCAGGAGTTTGAGGTTGCTGTGAGCTAGGCTGATGCCACGGCGCTCGCCCCAGGCAAGAGAGTGAGACTCTGTCTCAAAAATAAATAAATAAATAAATAAATAAATAAAAAATAAATAAATAAATAAAATTAAGATATAGATAGTTTAGAAGTAAAAATATGGAGAAATATATATCAGCAAACACTAACCAAAAGAAAACTGGAGTAGATATACTGATTTCAGGCAAAGTAGATTGCATCGCAAGTAATATTATCAAAGATAAATGGGAAATCAACTAATGATAAAGCTATCAATTTTCCAAGAAAATTTTCTAAGAAGAGAAACAATCCTAAATGTGTATGTACCTAACAACAGAGCTTCAAAATAAAAGAGGCAAACCTGATAGATTTGAAAGGAGAAATAGAGAAATCTATAATTATAGTTGGATAAATCAAGACTTTTCTCTTAGTAATTGATAAAACAAATGGACAGAAAATCACTAAGAGTATAGGTGACCTGAACAACCTATCAACCATCCTGACCTAATGGACATTTAGCAAAAACTCCACCCAACAACAACAGAATGCACATTCTTCAATGGAACATTTACCGAAATGGACCATATACTGGGCCATAAAATAAATCCTAATAAATTTTAAAATATAGAAATCATATAAAGTATATTCCCAGACCAACAGAATTAAATTGGGGAACCCCCAAATATTTGTAAATTAAACACATAGAACACATGGATCTAAGAGGACATCTCAAGCAAAATTCGAATGTCTTTTGAACTGAATTAAAATAAACATGAAATTTGTGAGACTCAGCTAAAATAGTGCTCAGAGAAAATTTACAGCATTAAATGTTTATATTAAGAAAGAACGAAGATCTAAAATCAGTAACCTAAGTTTTCACCCTATGAAATTAAAAAAAAAATAGTGAATTAAACCTGAAACAAGTAGAGGAATAAAATAATAGTGATGAGAACAGAAATCAATGAAATTGAAAACAGAAAAATAGTAGAGAAAACCAATGAAACCAAAAGCTGCTTCTTTGAAAAAGTCAATAAAGTTGTTAAACCTCTAGTGAGTCTGACAAAGAAAAAAGAGGAGAGAGCATAAATAACAATACCAGGAATAAAAATGGGGGAACTTCACTTACGGCCTTATTGACGTCAGAAGGATAATAGGAGAATACAACAGATAGCTGTATACCTCCCATAAATTCAACAACTTAGATGAAATAGGCCATTTTTCTGAAAGACATAAACTACCAAAACTCAGTGAAGAAGAAATAGGGAAACTGAATAGTATTATATTTACTAAAGAAATTGAATTTGTAACGGAAAACCTCCCATACAGAAAACGCCAGGCCTAGGTTTCCCTGATGAATTCTACCAACGTTTAGGGAAAAAATAAAACCAAATCTATGCACTCTCCTCCAGGAAATAAAAGAATAGGAAATATTCTTCAAGTCATTTTATTAATATGAGGCCATAATTAATCTAATATAAAAACAAAAGACATTGAAGAAAATAAAATCACAAACCAATATCCTTTGTGAGCATAGATGTAAATTTCTTCAATAAAACATCAGCAAATTGGGTCCAGCAATATATAATAAAGATTATACATCCCAATCAAGTAAGACTCATCCCAAGAATGCAAGGCTAGTTCAACATTTTAAAATCAATTAATGTAACTTATAATCATCTCAATAGATTCCAAAACAGCATTTGACAAAATTTAACATCCATTCATGATAAAAAAAAAAAAAACTCTTAGCAAACTAAGAATAGAAAGGAATTGCATTAATCTTATAAAGGGCATCTACATATCTACATAAAACCTACAACTAACCTCAATAGTGAAAGACTGAATGCATTCACCATAAGATGGGAACAAGGATAGAATATTTTCTCTCACCACTCTTGTTTGATATTATACTGGAAGTCCTGGCCTTTTCAATAAGGTAAGAAAAAAAAAAGTCATATAAATAAAAAAGGAAAAAATAAAACTTCTCCTATTCCCAGATAACGTGATTGTCAATGAAGAAAATCCCAAAGAATCCCCAAAACATCTCTCAGAACTAAAAAGTAAATTTGACAAGGTCGCAGAATACATGGCCAATAAATAAAAGTCAATTGCCTTCCAATATAACAGCAATGAACAATTGGAATTTGAAATTTAAAAAAACAATAGCACCAAAAATCTAACAAAATATATATAGGGTCTGTGTGCTGAAAAGTAAAAAACACGAATGAAAGACTTAAAGGAGATTTAAGTAAAGAGATACGCTATGTTCATAGATTGGAAGACTCAAAATTGTTAAGATATCCATTCTTTCCAATTGATGTATGGATGCAGTGCAATCCAAATCAAAATTCCAGTAGGATTTTTTGTAGATACAGGCAAACTAATTGTAAAATTCATATGGAAAGGCAAAGGAACTAGAAAAGCCAAAACAATTCCGAAAAAGAACAAAGTTGGAGGAATCACTCTAGCTGATTTCAAAATTTATTATAAAGCTACAGTAATCTACAGTTCACAGCATGTGATACATATGCTGAAAAAGTAGATACACATAAAAACAAAATAGAATAAAGATCCCAGAAATAGATGCATACAAATGCAGTCAATTGTTTTTGTCAAAGGTTCAAAGGCAATTCAATGAAGAAAGTTTTATCTTCTCAACAAATGTTGCTGGAACAATTGGGCATCCATGTGCAAAAAAACTCATACTTTATACAAAAATTAACTCGAAATAGATCATTGACTTAATCCTAAATCTAAAACCTTAAAACTTCTAAAAAAAAAAAAAAATGTAGCAGAAAATCTGCGTGACCTTGGGTTTAGTGATACATTTTTAGATGTGAAACTAAAAGCATGACCCATAAAAGAAAAGCTGATAAGTTGGATTTCTAAAAAACCAAAAACTTTTGCTCTGTAAAATACAATGTTAGGAAAATGAAAAGACAAGCCACAGAATTGGAGGAAAATGTATTTGTATATCCCATATCTAATAAAGGAGTTGTAAGTCACATATATAAGGAACTCTTGAAGCTCAATAATAAGAAACAACCACCCTTAAAAAATGAGCAAAATATCTGAAAAGATACTTCTCCAAATAAGATACACAGATGACTGTATTAATCCATTTTGCATTGCTATAAAAGAATACCCAAGGCTGAATAATTCATAAAGAAAAGAGGTTTATTTGGCTCCTGGTTCTGCAGGCTGTACAGGAAGCACGGCGCCATCATCTGCTTCTGGCCAGCGCTTCAGGAAGCTTCCAGTCAAGGCGCAAGGCAAAGGGGAGCCTGCGTGTCACACGGTGAGGGAGGGAGCTGAAGAGGGAGGAGCGGTGCCAGGCTCTTTTTAACAATGGCATCTGGGATCTCCTGAGAAGAGAACCAGAGCTTGCTCATCACCATGGAGAGGGCACATGCAGTTCATGACTCATGACGGATCCGCCCCAAACACCTCCCATCACTCCCCACCTCCAACATCGGGGATCAAATTTCAACATGAAGATTTGGAGGGGACAAATTTCCAAACTATATCAATGACAAATAAGCATATGAAAACATTTTCAGCCAGGCGCGGTGGCTCAGGCCTGTAATCCTAGCACTCTGGGAGGCCAAGGTGGGAGGATCGCTTGAGCTCAGGAGTTCAAGACCAGCCTGAGCAAGAGCGAGACTCCCGTCTCTACTAAAAATAGGAAAAAATTAGCCGGTCATGGTGGCACATGCTGGTAGTCCCAGATACTCAGGAAGCTGAGGCAGGAGGATCGCTTGAGCTTGAGGCTGCAGTGAGCTATGATGATGCCACGGCACTCTAGCTGGGGCAACAGAGCAAGACTCTTGTCTGGGAAAAAAAAAAATGGTCGCCAGCATTTTATGAGCCTGGGCAGCTCATATAATGAAAACAAAGTGGGAAGGAAGGTAAAGGGTTTTTTCCTGCCTTGTATTTGTTCTTCTTGGCTCAATCCTCTCATAAAAATAACAACTCCCAGCCCTAACAGGTGTTAACATTGCCTCCTTGAGGACCCATCAGATGGGAGGATCTTTATCTTCCATCTCCCAAAGAACAATCCACTTGTTTCTGCACCCAGGCTATGCACCTTGTTCTGTTGCTATCAGTGAAATACCCTATCAACAGCCTCGTGCTTTTTCACTTCTGAATTCCATTTACAACTTCTAGTGTATATTTCCCCTTCTCTTTTGTTTCAAACATGCTGTAGAATTTCCTATCTTTAAAAAACAAAACGGAAAAAAACACTCCTCCTTTTCCCCTCGTCTCCGATGTCGGCTGCCGTCCCTATGCATGTGCATGTGGGGAGGAGGGGCTTGACAGGGGCCATCTCTGAAGACTGTCTACCACAATGGCTGCTTCACGGTTCTTACTTGACTTGACTTCAGAGCAGCAAAAGACATAGCAACCAAGGCCTCTTTCTTGAAAGGCTTTTTTCTTTTGCATTCCTTGACACCTGACTTGCATCACCCACCTCCTGGCTTAGCCGCACCATCATAGTCAGCTTTGGGGCACTCCTTTCAGACGTCCCACATTCCTTCTGGGGGCTTTGTTGTTTTCTCAGCCTCTGAACACTGAGAGGCGACCTCATCTTGCCCCAGGGCTTTCAATACCTGCTATGTGCGGACAACTCCTAACCCTGATCTCAGCTCAGACCCCTCCCTGCCAGCCAGCGCGCATGTCAAACTGCCTCCTGGGATCTCCAGAAGGATGTCAGACAGATATTTAAAACCTAGCTGACCTCTTTTCATTCAAGTCTTTTCTCAAATATCATCATCCCTGAACATTATATTAAAAAACAGCATTTTCACGCCATTACTCTCTATCCCACAAATTACTTCTTTTTCTTAGCACACATCACCAACTGATATACTCTCAATTTATTTCACTACTTTATCATTTGTCTTTTGATCTGCTTTATTGGCTATGTATCCCCAGCATCTAGAACAGTGTTAAGTGCATTTCAGGCTCCTTATCTGCTACTTGTCTTGGGGGTTAACACAGCATTCCAAGGATTTAGAAAAGGCCTCATTTAATACTTGCCTTTCTCCCCTCTCCTTAGCTTGCAGGTAAAACTGCTGAATTCCCAGCACTTTGAACATGGCGCATTATCCTTCTGGCTCCTAATCTGCCTCATAACTTGAAGATGAGATCAGTTGGGGGAGGGGAATGGTTTTCTGAAGCCTTTGCCATATAAGCCTAGCTCTTCTACTGACACATCTGTATTAATATCATCCCAAGCACAATAAAAAACAGCCATTAATCATTCTCTGAAAATAATTTAGCTCTCAACATAATGGTAGTAGTGAGGTACACACACCAAAAGCCAAGAAGATCTTTCCTAGAGTTTACTTCTCTGTTGATTATTTATTTATGCTATCTTGAACTCAGAAAATAACAAATGCATGTAGATATAGAACTTCAAAGACAAAGCCCTCAAATGTCCAGTATTTGAAAGTGTGGAGATGGAAAAGTGACTGAGAAAGCTCCCAGAAGCCAGAGAGTATTCCAAGGGGAACCAATCAACTGTGCCAAGAGCTGCTGCTGCTCTGGACAGAAGAGGGTGTGCAGGGAAGAGCTGCTCCCGTGGAGAAGAGGGGGCCCAATCAGTGAGCAAAGGTTCTGTGCACAAAATCAGGTCCAAGTGGACCCAGCACAAATAATCACGCCACAGACTTTACATTGGAATCCTGGCTGCAGTCCCCACAGTGTCACTGGGTCTCAGAGCAAATCACTTAGTCGCTGCACTTTAGCCTCGATTGCAAATTGATGCGTGTAACAATATGTACCTACCTACCCCACAGAGTCCTTGGGTTCAAGGGTACAGTGGGCTGAATGTTTGGATCCCCCAAAATCCATATGCTGAAACCCTAATCCCAATGTGATATTGTGCTGGTGTTTTTAGGTGGGACTTTTGGGAAGTGATTAAGTCATGAGGGTGGAACCCTCATGAATGGGATTAGTTCCCTGATGAGAAGAGGCCAGAGATCTCACTAGCTCTATTTCTGCCATAGGAGGATACAGTGAGAAGTCAGTGGTCTGCAGCCTGGAGAAGGGCCCTTCCTGACCCAACCATGCTGGCTCCCGATCCCGGACTTTCCAGTCTCTGGAACAGTGAGAAATACATGTCTGCTGCTCATGAGCCGCTCTTTCTACGGGACTTTGTTATGACAGCCCGAGCTAAGACAAAGGTCAAGAATGTATGTGACAGAACTTTCAAATTAGTGAAGCACCATGTACATGTTGGTTCCTATTGCAGAAACTTCTGGGAGCCAAACAACCATACCGTGGGCTCGAACTCAAAAATTATGGCCCCCTTCCTTCCCCCTAGAATAAAGAGATTTTTAACAAAGTTCACAAAACCTCATTAAACTAGAATTTTTTTGAGTAGAAAATCTCATTAAATTAGAATTTTTGAGTAGAAAACTGAATTTTTAAAAGAATAGAAAGCTTATTTCTCAAAAATTAAGCCTAGTTGCACCAACTCTTTAACCTTAAATGATGAGGAATTATCTTTATCAATGTAGTATGCATCAAATATAGGTTTACAAATATACTACAGGTAGTCACACAATTATACTATGATATTTGCTAGTATTGATATGCTTTGCTAGCAATATTTTAAGGTTAAATCACAAAATTTAAAAATTATTTATCAATAACCAAGGCTTTCTTCAATTAAATGGATTGAGCACAACAGTTCATCGAGAAAACTTCTTCTTTCAAATATGGGGATATAGTTTAAATTCAGGATGAACCACAGAGCAAAGAGACACAGAGCTTAAAAGCCCAGGCGCGGGGGCGGGAGGCTGGGGGAGAGGCCAGGCTCTGCTGTTGTCTCGCTGTCGACACCAGGGCAGATAATGCAACTGTTCCACCCCACGTTCCCTCCCCAAGCTGCTTTCTCTCCCCCGACAAAGAACCAATATCCTGAATTTCCTTTTCCATATTCCCGTGTATGCATTTATTTTTGCTTTTAAAAGTAAGAATTTATGTAAATGTAATTAAAATATAATATTGTTTTGTATTTTTTGCACTTTAAATACAGGATACTCTTCATGCTTCTGTAACTTACTATTTTATTCAACATCACCTTTGATACTTATCTAATACTTAGAGCTCTAATTTATCTGTCTTCATAAAAGTGCACAATATTCCATTATGTGAACAGGAACACTATTTATCCATTCTCCTATTGATAGATCTTTTGCACATTTTCAATTTTTCACTTTCAGAAGTAACGCTGCAACAATCACCTTTGCATGTACAATATATACCTCAGTGTCTTACGTTATTGGGCACTTTTAAGTTTATTAAATATTGCCAAATTGCTCCTAAAGTAGTAGTACTAGTCTATACCCCCACCAGCAGCATGAGTTTTTTTCTTCCTTGCAATTTCAACAACACTTCACAGTATCAGACTTGTACATTTTTGCCTATCTGGTAGGTAAAAAATAGAATACATGCAGCTCCAGCCAGCCACATTTGCCTAACCAGGGAGGCATCTGCAGTATTATGTTGATTGGCCATTCCAGTTTCTCCCCTCTAGCTTGCCTACCTACATCATTTGCCTATTTTCTCTTGAGTTGTTCATTTTTCTTTACCTGATTTTCAGGAATTTACTGCACATTCATTACTCCAAAGTTTTGCTAATTGTATTCAATGCAAATACCTTCTTCCAGTCTTCATCTTTTAACTTTGCTGACAGTGCCTTTTGATGACGCCTTCTAATTTTTTAAGTTACTTGAATTTATCAATTATTATTTGTGCTTCTTATTTATGGTTATTTTTTCTGGAAATCACTTCTAGCTCCAATGTAAAATTCTTAGTTTTTTCCAAAACTTTCGAAATATGGTTTTTCAAATAAAATTCTGAAGAACTCTTGAGCACGTGTGTGTGATAGTGTGAGATGGCTATTGCTTTCTTTCACATCCATTCATTTATTTTACTTTTGCATCGACCCTTAAGATAGAGTAGATAATATCAAAAGTGACAGATAAAATAAAACCCTGAAAATATATGTGATGGGCCCGAGGCCACATAGCTTGTCAATGACCAAGAAAATCAAAGTGAGTTTATCCATCTAAATGACCCCCAGGCATCAACATTTAAATCTGAAATCTTATCTTACCCCTCACTGCACCGTCCCGCCCACACTTCTCCTCTATGTGTGTTCAGGTGAAGCCATCCGTTTTATCAGCCAGGCTGCAATGTCCAACCCCAGGGCTGGCTGCACATCGGGATTCCCGAAAGCTGCCTGGGAGCCCTCCCCGACCCCAACCAGAGATTAGAATATCATCGGTCTGGGTGAGGCCAGGTAATGCTGCCTCCCAAAGCATCCCAGAGGATTTTAACACAAAGCCAGGGCCGTGACCCACTGGAGCAGTGCCTCCCCACCCTCCCACCCCGTGTATTTGGTAATGCCTGGAGAGATGTGTGATTGCCAGAGGTCAGAGACACTGCTGAGCATGCACAGGATGCACCCCAATAATAAAGAAGTATTAAAGAAAGGAAGTGTCAACAGCTGAGGTTGGGAAGCATGAACCTAGGGTGAGCTTGCTACCTCCACTCTTGCTACTCAATATGCCGCCTGGCACCAGCAGTGCCGCCATCGCCAGGGAACTTGTCAGCCATGTGGAACCTCTGGGTCTTCCCCAGGCCCCCTAGTCAGAGTCTACATGGAACAGGGCTCCCAGGTAAATCATGTGCACGTGAAAGTTTGAGCAGCCTTGCACTGGACTGCCCCGTCCACCCCCTCTCCCCGCAAATGCAATCAGATGATGGATCCTGTACACGGCCTGTCTACATCCTCTCTGAAATTGTCCTGGCCCTTCCACCCCTAAGGCAACTTTCCCAATCCAGAACTTCACTATTTGTCGTCTTATTAATAGTTATTGCAATAACCTTCCAATCTGACCACCCTCTTCTGTCCTTGTAGACCTCTTTACCCTTTCTGAATTATGAAACATTTTAAGAGAGAAGACCATAACTGGACCTTCCCAGGGGAAAATACACACACACACACACACACACACACACACACACACACACACACTCTCTCACACATTCCTGACATATTGCATACAATTTCAAGGCGTTTGCAAAGCCTCTGAAGCACTCCACAGACCCTTCCAGGCAAGAACCCCCACCTTAGACTCTGAGAAGAGTGCTTGTTCTCAGACACAGACGTGAGCATTCTGAGTCCCCTGCTGAAAGCCCCAGCTCTTTGGTGCAGGTATGCAGGCCCCCACACTTCCTCCCCCGCCCAACGGCACAGCCTGCACTCGCCAGCCACGCTCATGGCAGTTGCCTGTGTGCAAGTGCTCTGCCCCACCCGAGTGCAGCAGATGCTGCTCCTCCTGCCTGAGGAGGCACTTTCTGCGGGCCTGGCTTAACCCTGTTTCTCCTACACTCAGCTCAAGATTCACTTTCCCTGGGAAACCTTCACCGACGACTCAGCCCCATCCCCACCACCCTCTCAGAGTCAGATTCTTTTTCTTCATGATCCCCTGGTTCCCAGGGTTTTCATTTGCCACAGCAGCTCCTGGAGTATACTATATGGGGGAGTGTGTTTCTTATGACTTTCCCATCGCATCTGAGTGAGGAAGATTATCTTTCATCTCTGCAACCTCAGTGCGTGGCACAAGCAGAGGCTCCTTGAAGATTGCTAATAAATTAAAAGGAACTATAAAGCTAGCGTTCTTTTCACTCTGTTATATTGCCCTCCAATTTATGCTTTGGTACCTTGGCATTTTTCCCTTAGAGATAGAAGTGTAATGCCTTTCTTAATAAGGGTGTTAAGTGTATGGGTGTTCATGGCGTTATTTTTTATATATTTCTTAATATTCCTGAAACATTTCACACATATAACACGTAAAACATTAAAGGTATGATCACAATAAACCAGTGAATGTCCAGGTGTGCCCTGGGTGCTGTGGAAACACACCCAATCTGTGCTCCCACGATGTTGCCTCCTGCAGAGGCCCAGCCCCGACTTCCCCAATGCCTGTCTCCGGGCACGCAGAGCGTTCCTCGACTATGGGAGATGAGACAGTAGAAACATGTTTCCATGTTTGAATGGCCAGGTGAAACAGCTCATCAAGGACGTAAGAAACGGATCTTGAATTAGGATAAGAGAGAAAGATCATGGAGTCAGAAATTTTATCACAGAAAACATTGTAATGTTCCTGCGGAGATTATGAACTAGAGTATTCTTTTTGCTCTAAAGGGATAAGAGCCCCACTACACTGGGTCACCAATTTTCAGGTAAAACCAGAATTTACACAATCGCCATCCTCATCCAGAGAAATATTGGCAAAGTCACTTGAAAATAGAGCACGTTCATTAAAAAAAGGGCTTTTACAAACAAATAACTTTTAAATATTCTACGGCAGTGTCGTTTCATATTTTCTACCCTTTTGACATTACAATGCCATTATTTCTTTCTGCCTTCCAAAACAAACAAACAAGAAACATCCTTTGCTTTTAACCTGCCACCTCTTTTTCACTCTGATTTAGTGCCCTTTGGCTGCAGGCCCGCAGGTCCCAGGCCAAGTCGTCAGCCCCTGGGCATTGCCTCAGCTCAGGAGCCCGCTTGGCTCTCTCCTCAGGGCGGGTCGGGAGGCCCATTCCCTTCCCCAGACACAGGCTCTGTCCACGGTCCCCACCCCCAGGAAACAGGGTAGAAGGGCAGGTGGTTCTCAGACTCCAATGTAAAAGAAACAGCCTGGGCATCTGAAAGTGTTCACAAGGTCCTATGGGGAAAAAAACAACAGCTAACAAAACAAAGCAAAACAACCCTTTTCTAATGACCCTAAAGTCCTCAATCCTGGAATCATCTCCTCCCTGTCCACATGAGTTGAGCTGCACTGAATCTGTCACTGCAGATCCGCACCATCGCAAAGCAGAGCAGGTCAAAGACACGAACGAGGAAGCTTTGGCACCTGACGCAAAGAGAGCACTCTGCCAGCGTGTGGGGCTTGCTCTGTCTGGTTAGAGATGGGCTCTCCCACTTACTCGCTCTATCTGGAACAAATCACAGTATCTCCTTGAGCATTCATTTCCTCCCCTGGAAGATGGGAATGGACATAAAAATAAAACCTATCTCATGGCAGCCTCCCACCTGCTTCCGTTTACTTCATCTAAGGAGAAGTTTTGCTTGAATTATCAGAATAAGGATTTAAAATATCCAATTCTCTTTGCTATATGAAGAGACTTTTTTAACAGAAACCAACTAATGGCACTGAGACAAGTTCTCTGAGAGGAAACTACTGTAGATTGATATTTTCCCAAATGATGATTATAAGTAAGAAGAACCAATCATATGGAATATTAGGAAAAAATACTGTCCTCCCTTCGGAGCCTATACCCTTTCAACATACAAGGGCTGTCCGGAAAGTATCCGGTCATGTAATATGAAAAATCATGAAAATTATGGCTGGATATTTTCCGGACTACCCTTGTACATTCCCCAACATTTTGGGAAAAAGTAAGAAAAAATAATATTTCTATGATGAAGCTATTATTTTGTTAAGATTATAGGAGGAAAAAATTCGGTTTGGTTTGTGATATCTGTCCAATTGCAAAATAAAATCAATTTAAATCCCTACAGTAAAAAATTGAATGCACACATGTACGCACACACAAATAGGTGTGTACAAAAGTACACGTATTAGAATAAAAATTAATGTGTTTATCTTTCCTATATAATAACCCTTCAAATGCTTTGTCATTCAATATTATGGACACACCATCTCTTCACCTGGTGAGTAAACCAGTGGGTTGTCACAAAAGAATCCACAGTGTAACAATTCAAATTTATGAAAATCGGTCAATAAAGCATTGCTATAACACTTCACAAATGCAAAAACTGTTGCATCCAGGGGTCTATTCATGTCTCAGCCTCTGAGGTAAATTATTCCCTTCCATTAAACAACTTCCTGTTTTGCTGTATAGAATCCTTTATCGCACTGGACCCGGCACTATTTTTGTTCTGCTTTTTTCAACAAGCAAATCATTGCACCTGAACAAGAAACCGATTTGTTTTTAAATCAGGTTTTCTCAGAGAATCAGTGACATAAGAGGATTAATTGTTTGTTTTCAATCCTTTTTCTCCTTCTAGCTCTATTTTTGAAGCAAATTTTATTTTGGGATGTCCTGGCTGGGATGATACTAAATTGGAAAGCCTGGTGCAAATTTTATTGACCTCCATTTCCTACTATAAAGGATGTCCCCTGCTAATCTGTCATCTACAGGGCAGACAAAGGCCAGAGGCTAGGGAAGCCAAGACAGATGGTGTGTGCGAGAGGCCCAGGACCAGTTTCTTATGTTTTGTTGGTTGGTTTTAAAATAGTTGACTAGAAGAAGGAAAAAACACATGGGCATTTTTCTTCTTATTCCAAACCGTGCTAAAGCTAAATGCTAATTGTAATATGCATGGCAAACACAATGCCTAACAGATACTTGACCAGTGTTTCTTAGATATGATGGGATGAATGGATGGATGAGTGGGTGGATGGGAGGGTGAATAAGTGAATAAATGAATGAATATTATTGACTAGTTTTTATTAAACCATCTGGAAAACACAAAAAGACAAAAGTTATCACTTAGAAAACTTTATGAATTGCCAAATGAATATTTTTCAGAGCTAAATAATGCTAAGTTTTGTCCACATCTTTCCCTATTTTCTGACATTTTTGTATTTTTAGGTATTATATTATCTATTTATCTATGTATCTATCAATCATTAATTTTTTTCCCAAATTACAATCATTTTGTCTATAGTGACCTACATCTCTTTTTTTATACCTATATATCAAAGACATTTGCTCAGTGTATAGAGATCCACCTTGTTCTCTTTGAATGAATGCATGGTATCTGTTGTATAGCTACATAAGTGATTCAGTCAGACTCCTATTGAAAATTAAATTGTGTTCAATTTTGTGCCATTACCACAATACTGCAATGTACTTCCTTGTACATGTTATTGATCATCTATTTTTGATTTGTATTAATATCCTTTGCTATTTTCTCTATTGGTTTGTCTTTTTTTTCCCTATAGAAACTCTGCACATTAGGAATTTTAACCTTTGTCATTCGTATGTGTGGCAAATATCTTCTCTCGATCTATCACTTGTCTTTTAACTTTGTGTTTGGCATCTTTCACTGTTTAATGCTTTTAAACTTTTCTGTTGCCAAATTTATTTTTCCCTTTATTGTTTTTTCTTTTCTAAATGATCCTAAGGAATCCTCACCAGCCCCAAATTTGTAAAAATGTGTATCTGTATTTGATGATAATGCTTTTTAGGATTGAAATAGTTAATGCTGACTAAATATCCATGTACTCTCTCACATTTTCCAGCCTCTCTTGGAATTAAGTTACAAGTATGTGACTCATTCTAGCCAATGAGATGTGAGCAGAGGTGACATACATCTTTCTATGTCATTTCTATCCCTGACCAAGAAGACTCCTGTGTGACCCTCCAGCTTTCTCTTCTCATTCAGCGGTACACCTTGAAACCAAATGTTTCAAACTGCGTAGGAACAAGATGGAAGCAACCTTGACCCTTGCGTCACCACCTGGAAGGGAGCTTCCCTGGGGAGACTCCAGACTCACTTCAGACTTTGCATAATTACCAAGGTTTCCTATGATAAGCCACTGTGATCCTAAGATATTTTTGTTATTGCAGTATAGTTAACCTAAAAATGTTTTTTCCTTATATTTAGATGCTCAAGTCATCTATGATTTTTATATATAGTGTGCAATATGGGAGCAACTTTGTTTTTTTTCCAAATACCTTCATTATCACGATATTAACTGTTTTTAATTTAGCAACTTTAAGATGGAGACCACCCCTTCAATGATTAGGCAAGACACAGATGGAAATAAAGATTTTACTACCTACAGGTCCTGTGGGGTAAGCAGCATGTGTAGAGGCCACACACACACACACACACATGTGAAGGTTAGGGAGTGTGTGAAGAGACAGAGAGAGAGACCCACAGGCCAACACCTTTATTAGGGTTCATGATGTTATTCGAACAGATTTTCAGAGGGGCATTTGAATTGGTGCATTCAAAGCCAGCAGGCACGAGTTCCAGGAGGCCACACTGAGACTGAGAGGTGGTCACTGTGCTGTGTCTGTACAGTCTATGCAGAGTGCGGGGGTCGGAGGGGCCAGTGAAGTAGGTTGTATCCAGCTGTCCCATTGAGGGTGGCGACAGTTGTATAAGGCAGGTATCTGGACCAACCACATTGAGGAACTGGGTGAGGGCGGGGGAGTATAGACCTGGAAACCTGTCAAGAGTGACTGAGATTTGCTACCCACGTGAGAAAGGTCAACATATTGAAAATGGATGCCGAGGCAAACATAAGAATTCACTACATAAAGCCACATATATCGATGTGTCTGTTTCTGCATTCTCTGTTATGTACCACTGATCTATTTATCTGTCACTATAGTATTACCTATTTTTTTATCCAAATAATTATATGTTTTAATATCTTAGCAAATTCCCTCTCATGATTCTTCCTTTTCAAACCCTTACTTTATTCTTCCGAAATAAATTTTAGAATCGATTTGCCTATTTCTCAAAACAATTCACTGGATCCTAATTGGATTTGTATCATAGTTAAATTTGAGAAGAAATAGCATCTATATGTTATTTCATCTTCCCATGAGGAATTATGATTGTGTCTCTCTTATTTATTTAATCCTATTTTATGTCCTTTAATAAAAATAAATAGTTCTCTTATTAAGCTATTCTTAGATGTTTTACAGACTAATTTAATAATACCTTGAACACAATTTTTCCCATTTCAGTTTCTAATTGTTCAATGCTAGTAAAAAGGAAAGTCATACTTATTTTTGTACTTTGTCTTACCTTATAGCCACCTTATTGATTTTCTTAACAGTCTAACAGTCTGTTGAATTTATTGGATTTTTAGGTACACTGTCATATCATTTACAACTGATAACTGTGTTTCTTAGTTCCAAGGTAGTTTTCTTTTATTCTTATTTTACTTAAAGCTTTTTTAAAAATGGGAATTAGAATTGGCTCTTACATGTAATTATTTGCTTTTTGTGTCATCCATTTATATAATTGTGACTTTCCCCCTTAAAGTTTTAATATAATAAATAAGGTTAGTAGATTTTCTATGAATGAACCACTATATATTTCTTCCATAAACCCTACCTAATTATTCTATATTTTAATCTTAACTGGAATGATATAAAAATTAAATTCTGAACAATAGGAAACAAACCTATAAGTCAGGAACTGAAGAATGGTTTAATAAATTAATGGGACAACAATATTATAAAACATTTTACGACCACTAAAGATAAGGTGCATACCTGTCTTAGTCAGTTTGGGCTACTATGACAAAATACCATAGACTGGGCAGCTTATAAAGAACAGAAATTTATTTCTCACCATTCTGGAGGAAGGGAAGTCCAAGATCAAGGCACCAGCAACTTCAGTGTCTGGTGAGGGCCTGCTTCACACACTGCCATTTTTTTTGCTGTGTCCTCACATAAGTGGGGAAGGGATTTCTCTGGGGCCTCTTTTAGAAGGACACTAATCCCACTCCTAAGGACCCCACCCTCATAACCTAATCACCTCCTAAAGGCCCCACCTCCAAATACCATCACCTTGGGAGTTAGTTTTCAACATATGAATTTGGGGGGATACAAATATTCATTCTATAGCAATATCTAATTCTGAGTTGAAATTTTAAAATATTTCATTAGAATTTAATGTTCTATGTTACCTTAGACCTGAACAATAAGAAGGAACATTTCCTTCTCTAAAATATAAATGATACCACTGATCATATTGAACATTGCTGTTTCCTGAGTAGTATACCATAGCACAATATATCATTTAGAAGACTGATTCCACTTTTACGTTTTAAAAGGTTGTTGTCATTGTTATAAACAATTTCTTAAACACTTATACAAAAGACATGCAAAACCCATAGAGTATTATATGATAGGGGGATTCACTGCATGTTTCCTCCAGTTGATTTCTGTGCTTTATATGTTATTCAGTACTCTTTTCTCCCCAACTAAACTTTCAGCTATATTTTACTGTCTTATTCTTCCTCACATCATTATAGTTATGAGCTTATATTAATAGTAGGCATTCAATAAATATCTAAGAATTTATTGAAGTTATCCCTCTTTTCTAACAACAAGTTCTAAACAAGATACCTGTTGGCTATTTATTATTATTATATTTATTTTCTATTCAGAAGTTTCAGAAGCATGTCAGCTTCCTAGGATGTACTCGTTCAGGACTCACATGCCAGTGGAAACATGGGGTAGGTAATTAATAGTAACGGGAAACTCAATAATCGCTCCTCCTCTGGAGCTTGTCCGTCATGTCGCCTGCGTGGTGAGGCTCTTCACCATGTAACCTCAGGTAATCCTCATCCCAGCCTTGAACATGACTAGCCTGGCCCCTCGTAAAGTGGTGCTTCCCAGGCACGTGGCACTGCACTAAGCACTTTCACAAATACTCTTGTGAGCATCACCTTCAGAAGATTCTTCCTCCATGTGATCTCAAAGTCCACACCAGTTCCATTTTCCATATTGCCCACTGGGGACTCCTAGATACGGATACCGGAGCTGAGAGGTAACTCCACATCCATCTTTCTGCCACATGCGGCCTCACTGCCATGGTCAGATCATGGCAACATGGCAAGAGGGGACCCAGCAGCAAGTGCCAGTCTCAACTTCTGAACTCCAACCAGATCTTTCCACACCCACATCTGAACTAGATTTCAAAAGTATCACTGTAACTGATCCTGTGAGAGCAAGATAGGACCCCTAACCTTAGAGCAGAAGGTACAAACTGGAGGCCCAAGAGCCAAATGGGGCTTGCAGACTCATTTTATTTAGTCAGTACTTTAATAAACTGAGCCACCATTTAAAACTCAAGAGATTTCAGATACAGATTTCCAGTTTCCCATCGTAAGTTAGAAAAATCTGATAGTAGTGGGCCAGCCTTGGTCATATCAACAGTCACCTATAGCTAAGGAGTAGCTATAGGCCCTTTGGAAAGGCCTGCTCTGTTCTGGTCAGACCGTCCCCCGCATGGCCTTCACTAACAGCCAGTGCCTTCTTGGGCCCTATGGGATTAAGAAGGACACCCATCCCCTAAGGATTCTAAGCAGGGTACCCCAGCAAGGACTCGTGGGAGGAAACACAGCAGGAATTGTGTTGCCAGAAGTAAGCAAAAGGTCAAGACTGGGTGGAAACCACCCAAGTATCCATGACAGATGAACAGATAAACAAAATGTGGTAAATGTATACAATTGAATGTTATTTAGCATTTAAGAGGAGAGGAATTTGGCCACATGCTGCAACATGAATGAACCTTAGGGACATTATGCTAAGTGAAATCAGCCAGTCATAAAAAACACTGTATGATTCCACTTGTATGCAGTAACTGGAGTAGCAAGGTGAAAATGTTCTGGAGATAGGTTGCACAGCAACATAAATATATTTAATGTTACTGAACTTTATGTTTAAAAATGCTTAAGATAGTAAATTTTATATTCTGTAGATTTTACTAAAATTCAAAATTTTTTAAAGGAAGAAAAAAGGCCCGAATCTCAAAATCAAAGTAGAAGTTTGGTTATAAAATCTCAGGTAAAAGCTAGAGGTGGTTGGAAACTGGGGCTCAGTGTATGCGAAAGCTGCCTAAATAAATTCACTTTGATCAGTTGTAGGAGGGGATCTTTTTGGTGATTTCTTAGGGCTTTCTACATAACCATATCATACACAAACAGAAATGTTTTATTTCTCCTTTTCTGATCTTTTTTTGGTTCTTGAGATGGGAGCTTAGATTACTGATTTAAGATTTTTCTTCTTTTCTAACATAAACATTTAGTGTAACATAAATTTACTGCCCAATACGGCTTTAGTTGTGTCCCACAAATTTTGATATGTTAAGTTCTCATTTTAATTCATTTTAATGTATTTTTTAAATTTTCCTTGAGACTTTCTCTTTGACCTGTGGATTATTTACAAGTGTGCTGTTCAGTTTTCAAGTTTTTGGAGATTTTCCTGTTATATTAATATTTCCAATAGTGATTTCTAGTTTGAAACCTTTGTAGTCAGCGAAAACACTGCATGATTTAAATTCTTTTAAATTTGTTAAAGCATATTTTATCCCCAGGGTATGGTCTACACTGGTGAACATCCCAGGAGCACTTAAAAAAAAAAAAGATGTGTTTTGCTATTATTGAGTAGAGTAACCTAGAAAAGTCAATTAAATTCTGTTGGATGATGACGTTATTCAGTTCTTCTATATCCTTGCTGATTTTCTATCAAGTGTTCTATCAATCATTTGTTTACTTTTGATTAATGTTTATGTAGTATATCTTTTCTGTATTAGAGTTTTTCAGAGAAATAGAACCAATAGGAGCTACATCTACGTATCTGGGAGACAGATCTTTCTATTTAGATATAGATAGATACAGACATAGATATAGATGTAATCATGGAGGCTGAGAGTCTGCAAGCTGGAGATCCAGAAGAGCTCTGTGTATTTCCAGTCCAAGTCTGAAGGCCTGAAAACCAGGAGGGGTGATGGTGTAAATTCTGGTCTGAAAGGCAGTGTTTCAATCTGAGTCTGAAGGCCAGAAAAGACCAATGATCCAGTTCAAACAGTCAGGTAGGAGATATTTCCTCTTACTCAGTTGTTTGGTTCTGTTCAGGTCTTCAGTTGATTGGAAAACGCTGACCCATGTTAGGGAGGGCAATCTTCTTTACTCCATCTACTGATTCCAGTATTAATCTCCTCCAGAAACACCCTCACAGACACATGCAAAATATTTTTTGGCCAAATATCTAGACACCCCCTGACCCAGTCAAATTGACATGTTAAAATTAACTGTTATTTCATCCTTTTACTTTCAACCTCCTTTTGTCATTATATCTGAACTGAGTTTCTTATAGACGGCACATAAAAATTGGACCATGTATTTTATACACTCTGCCAATCCATCTTTTAATTTGTATATTTAGATCATTTACATTAATGTAAATATTGATGTGTTAGAGCTTAAATGTCATTTTGTTTTTCATTTCCTATTTGCTCCCTATTTTTCACTTCTCCATTATCTTTTTCTTGCCTTCCCATGTATTTGAACAATTTTTAGAATTCTAGCTTGATTTATCTATGTGTTTTTGGATATGTTGCTTTGTATAGGCTTTTTAGTGGTTATTCTAGGTAATTATGTATATTATGTGTGTGTATATGTATTACGTATGTGTACAACATAATGTATTGGCGTAGACAATTTAGCAGTTCAGGTAAAGTGTACAAACTTTATCTCCCCTTACATCTTTTTACTTGTCCCATTTATAATATAATTGTTTTTAATGTCTACCATACATACCTTAAGAACCAATTAGATGGTGTTATAATTTTTGTTTTGACTATCAAACATAATTTAGAAAACCCAAGAGAAGGAAAACCTATTGTGTATACCTATGTTTTTGATCATTGTGTTCTTTCTTATAACCCAATGTTCCAAGATTCTTTTTTTATATCATTTCTTTTCTATTTAGAGAACTTTCTTTAGCCATTCTTTTAAGGTGCAGTGTAGTTTCATTTTTCTAAGTATATTAGTTTCCTATTGCTACTATAAGAATTTACCATAATCTTAGTGGCTTAAAACAACACAAATTTATTATCTTACAGTTATGGAGGTCGGAAGTCCAAAATTACTTTCACTGAACCAAAGTCAAGGAGTTCTAGTTCCTTCTGGAGGTTCTAGGGAGAATCTGTTTCCTTGCCTTTTCTACATTCTTTGGCTTGTGGTTCTGTCTCTTCAAAGCCAACAGGTAGCATCTTCAAAATCTCTCCCTGTTCCCATCATCATATCCCCTTCTCTGACTCTGACCTTCCTGCCTCCCTCTTTTAATGAACTTCCAATTACATCAGGCCCATCCAGATAGTTCAGAATAATCTCTCCATATCAACATCCTGAACTTAATCACATCTGAAAAGTCCTTTTTGCCACATAAGGTGACATGTTCGCAAATTCAAGGGATTAGAGCATGAGCATTCGGCAGTGGGGAGAGGGAGAGGACTGTTCACCCTGCCACACTGAGAATGTCTTAACTTTCCCTTTATTCCTGGGGAACATTTTTTCTGAATATAGAATTCTGGGTTAACAGTTCTTTTCTTTAAGCATTGGAAAAATGTGCCACTTCAATTTTGGCCCCCATTGTTTCTGATGAGAAACCCAATGTTTTTTGAATTGTTACAAGAAATGCAGCATTTCTCTCTGGCTGCTTTCAAGTTTTTTTCTTTGTGTTTAGTTTTCAGAAGTTTGGCTGTGAAGTGTCTTAGCACAGAAATATTTGAGTTTATCCTCTTTGTGGTTTTCTCAGCTCTCGAATGTATATGTTTATGTCTCTTGCCAAATTTGGGGAATTTTCAGCCCTTATTTTTTCAAAAATTTTTCAACCTCACTAGGTTTCTCCTGTCCCTTTGGGACTTTGATGCTATATATGTTCAGTCTTTGTTATAGTCTCACATGCCCCTGACTCTCTGTTTGTTTGTTTGTTTTTGGTCTCACTTTGTCACCTGGGCTACAGTGCAGTGGCATCATCATAGCTCACTGCAACCTCAAACTCCTGGGCTCAAGCAATCCTCCTGCCTCAGACTCCCAAGTAGCTGGGACTACAGGTCTGCACCTCCATGCCCATCTAATTTTTTTATTTTTTATAGAGACGAGGTCTTGCTGTGTTTGCCAGGCTGGTCTTGAACTCCTGGCCTCAAGTAATCCTCCCACCTCAGCCTCCCAAAGTGCTAGGAATATAGATGTAAGCCACCACACCCAGCTCTGTTTATTTTTTTAAGTATGTTTTCTCTTTGTTATTCAGATTGAATAATTTCTATTGTTCTGTCTTCAAGATCACACCTTCTTTTCATCTGCTACTCAGCCCATCCACTGAGTTTTTTATTTTGTTTATTGTATTTCTCAGTTCCAAAATTTCTATTTGTTTCTACTTTATAGAGTCTATTTCTTTTCTGAAATTTATAAGTAACAGAAATTTATTTCTCACGGTTCTGGAGGCTGGGAAGTCCAAGATCAAGGTACTCTGTGTCTGGTGAGGGCTACTCTCTGCTTCCCAGATTACCTTATTGCTGCATTCTCTGGAGGAGAGGTACACTGCGTTCTCACATGGTAGAAGGGGTAAAACGGCAAGAGGGTGCTTCTTTCAACCTCCGGCCCTTTTATGAGGGTGCTAATCCCCTAAGAGGCTCTCCCTCATGACTTAATCACCTTCTAAAGGCCACACCTCTTAATACTGTTGCCTTGGGGATTATATTTCAACATAAATTTTAGAGGGGACATCATCATTTAAACCATAGCACTACATCCACTGGCACTTCCAGGATGCCAGTTTCTCTAATATCCAAACAGGGACACCCACGACAATACAGGTCTCTGGGTCCCTAGCCAGTCTCTTCTCTTTTTCATCTTTTAGAGTCTTCTAATATTTATTTTATACATAATATCCAGTGCTTTTAGCTGTAGTTAGTGAGAAGTGAGAAAAGTATGTCTACTTCATCTTCCCGCAGGCAGGAGTCAACACAGATCATCTTCTACAGGTTTTAAATAACTTTACCTTAACAGTGTATTCTCTAATTACCTCATGTAAAACTTCACTCCTGAATAAGTACTTAGCCCACCTCTTCGACAGCATAATCATCTTTTGTGTCTTTCTCCTCTTTTCACACACTTTACCTTCAGTAAGAGATGTTTGAGAGTATATAAAAGTATGTATAACATGGATGCTCATGGTAGCTTTTTTAACAGTCAGAAAATTATTTAAGTATCTATCAACACACAACATGTATTTTACTTTCACAAGGGAACACTATGTACCTACTAAAAATGAGATATAAATTTATGTATTGAAAAGTCTAAGATATATTGTTATGGGGAAAAACAAATTGCATATCATTTTTAAATGTTATGTGATTTTGTTTTCAATTTTAAAAAGATTTTTAAAAATAAATGAGTGATGCTTGAGCCAAAGAAATAAGAAATGTTTTAGTTTTTCAGTAGCCATGGTCCAGAAGCTATTTCACATGACTTATCTCATTTGATGTTCACGATATAAAAACCCAGTGTATTCCCAATTAACTTCTAGTTATCATACTTTCTAGAGACCACACAATTTTCTGTACATTTCTTGAGTTCCAGATGCAGTTGTTTTCCTCCTTAATGCCATTTATGCAAAAACACTTGAAGAGCAGACTTGAGTGTAAGATAAATAAACGTGACACTGTATAGAGAATGCAAACTTGCAAAGCTCTGCTCCTTAATTCCTCAGAATTCATTTCCAACAAACAGGTGTTTCTCCTTTTCCATCTACTCTACCTACATATCAGAAAAACAACCTTAAAGTTTTTCATCACAAAGAGGTCTATGACATATGACTTTTCTACTTCAAAGGACTCTAAGAATAGCACATGCATAGGAATATAGCACTCTGAGCAGAGTAAACAAACACTTCTCTCTTCTGAAAGATCAGATGAACCTGCTGATGTCAGATCTCTCCCAGAATTCCATTGTTGTCTCTC
The DNA here is from genome assembly GCA_004363605.1 of Indri indri. NCBI lineage: Eukaryota > Metazoa > Chordata > Mammalia > Primates > Indriidae > Indri > Indri indri. The sequence continues at coordinate 9,744 of RJWJ010017714.1, read as the reverse complement.
CAAACAGGCTTTAAGGAAAACCACCAAATCTGGGATCGGGAGCTTTTCTCAAACGTGTTTCCTTTCAAAACATAGGGAAACAGGATTTTTGGCCATAGGAGGTCAAGGTCAGCAATCTAACAGAATTGGTCCTTTTGAACTTCCTTTCTAAGAAACACATTATGTTATCTGATGAAAGCTGTTACATTGAAAATCTCTGTTGACACTCAAACTAGGATCAATTTTGTTCATCGCACAATGAATGATTTCAGGAAGCCCACCTATAAAATCCACGAATCAGTCTAATGATACCAAAATGCATGTTTTCAAGATAATGTGAGGACCAGAACAGTGTTTTATCATTTTTTATGGTCCCACAAAGAACTGTACGGTACTTGCACATAGCAAGCAAGTGGTTATATTTTTAATAAGAGAAAAAGAAAATTATAAAAAACGCACAATTAAGAATGCAAAAGAAATGCAAATATAACACTCAAACTGAGCCCCTCCAAGACTGCATTGCTTTCAGAGACTTGAATTTATATGAAATTATTTGCAAATATGGGCATTCCCACCAAATAAAGTAGAAGTATATTTTTACTAGAACTGTTTCAGTACCACTTTCTTTGATTTGTACAGTTTTTTTGAGAATTTAGAAAATTTTCAAATAAATTACATCATTTTAGTGTCTCAGAAATTTCTGTTATTATCTGCATTATAAAGATGGAGAAATTGAGATGAGATTTATCTAAAGGCACCCAATGAGTAAGCACCAAAGCTTGACCATTCTCTAGCCATTGCTCCTGTAGATGAGACTGCCTTCCACTTTTGGAAAGGAAGGCAGCTCCTGAAGCTCCTATCCCAGTCAGAAGGGCTTGGTTTAGCTCTGTGCACACAATCTGCTTCTTAATCACTTTCGATGGTAGTCTGATCCGCTTTCCTCCTGATACTGAAGTACCGCTGAGATGTGGTTTAGTCTAAGTTAGAAACACCAAAGAAGAAGAAAGCACACCAAGGGGAGGAGGTAGATATTTGTCACGCCGTCAGCTTTTCCTGCCATCTGATGGCCACGCTTTCAATTGACACTGCCCACTTCCTGACCAGAGGGAGAATGTTCAAGGAAAATGTCTGAAACACATTTCCTTTTGCTTTAAACTGAATCATGAGAACCCATAAAGATTTCTCATTCTACACCAGCAAATGTGAATTCCTGGATATTGTTGCAATTCTAAATTAGGAAATAAGAAGCATTAAACAACAGAGTAGTTTGTTTACACAAAATATTAATACCATAATATTGTTATTCATCACTTGGCCTGAAACCTAAGTTGGCCTATTTCCATTTAACATAAGGAAGCTTCTGGTTTCTCTTTTTAAAGACTCATTTAAGTAAGAATCAATTTGGGCCCTGTCCACTTAAAAAAAAAAAAAAGAGTGTAACACCTGCACTTTTGGAAACTATAATGAGATGAGAAGTAATAACTGACTACTATGTCTCCCTTAATTATGTGTTCTTTTTAATGCCTGAAACATACAGAAAACCCAATACAGAAACACATTTTCTCTTATGATATGTTAATTAGGAACTAGTTAAAAATGTTTTCGAGAACAATGCAAACATCTAACCAGTGATGATACCCAGTGGACCCAAATGCTAAAAGCTGTTAGTTACCATTCTTGCAGTGAAACAGATCTCTCTGTGGCTATGTGGACCACACATAGCCAATTCAGGGGTCACGTGCACTCAACCCTACAATATTGGAGGTAAACATTCCCTGGACCTTATGATATTATAGCTACCCCTGGTCTTGGCCCAATATGCCAGGCCATCCACGAGCCAAACACAGCAGGTGGCTTTGCAGGAAGGTCTGCTGTCTGTAAGGCCTCGTGCTTCCTCTTTTGCCCCAGACACCCAATTCCCATGGGCAGCAGTAAGAGTTTGAGTCTCAAGGAAATGTAGACTCAGCTTAAATGTATCACTACTCTGGATAATGTGTAATCTTTGTTAGCAGCTATGAAAATAATACAAGTCTACACCCTCTCCTAGAACAGTATCTTGTATATGGTAATGACTCAATAAAGGTGTATCCAGTTGAATAAATAGGATTATATTGGGCAGCATTCTATTAGCTTTTTGTCTGAATTTCTGATAATCCTGTATTAGAAAGTTTGTCTTAACACGACATTTTGCTTTGAGAAACATCTGTATTCTGTTAACTTAGAAGCTATTTTTTTATTTCAAAAGAAAAGCAATGGCCTGAATTCCAGAATTGTACAATGTTAAGAAACTAAAAAGTTCATGTTGTCCGGTAATTTCTAAAAGGACCACTGAACCATGGGACCACTGCCTAGATGACTAAGAATTATCCTGGGGGGGCAGGGGGTGGAGTTGTTAAATATGTAAATTCCTACCCTGCCAGCTGGAGAGGCTGAGCATGGGCACTCTGACCAAGAGCTCAGACGTTCAAAAGAGAAAAACTTCAGAATGAATCCAGCCTCAGCCACCTGTTCTTGCCCTCACTAGAGACCCAGAGCAAGAACTGCCTCACTGGGCCAGGTCAACCCACAGATTTGTGAATGCTTACAGTTAATAATAATAAATGATTATTTTATGCCACTAATATAAATAGATGCAGGCATACACACACACACACACACACACACACACACACATATGTATCCCTTGTTTCATTCAGTAGCTAGGGACTTACATGGAGACAGTGGGAGGAGGTTCTGACTCAAGTATATGTATTTTTCACATCTTTGGGTACTTTGGATGAGCAGTCATATCTGGGAACAGCTAATAAGCTCATAATCCCTTGTTTTTTAAATGAGATTGGATGCTTTTTTCCCACTGCTGGTCTCACAGCCAGTCCACAACACAGCACTGTTAGATCCCAGCAGATGTGACCCCCAGGGTGGTTCCTGGTACCCAGAAGCATAAAATCCAAGGGCAGGAACAAATCTCAGAACTGCTGTCCTCTGTGCTCGCCCTCTTATGCCATCCTCACCCTCCCCCTGCCGGCCCCCAACCCCTGTCAGGGCTTAGGCTTGGGGGACTGCTGCTCAAATGCGAGTTGAAGATTCAGAATCAGAAAGGCAGGTGACTTGAAAAATGAACCTATACTGGAAATTTTCTGTAAGGTTCGCTCATTGGCAATAAAATTTGGCAAGCAGCAGCTTTCATAATATTTTTTCATTCTAATTCTCACCTATACCCAGACAGCCCATTTAAAGAAATACCCACCAAAAGCTGAGTGAAAGCGGGGACGTTCACCTGGAAGAGGCCTGGCTCCAGTCAGGAATGAGGGAGAGGGCCCTTCTCTCCACCTGCTCCTTCCTGGGCAGCAGAGGCAGGGCTGCAGAGCATCTGGTCATCAACAACAGAACTTTCTATTTGAAATCCTAAGTGTGGAAAGAGAGCAGTTAGCATGTCCATCTCTAATAATTACAGGGCAGTTAAGATGGAAACAATGCTTGAAGGCAACAGAGTGCTAAGACGGATGGTAAAGAATTTCCAAGTCAGCAACCAAGAAAGCTTGGTGGGCCAGGGAATTGAGTCCTGTGTGGGGACACTTCTGCCCTGGGGAAAGTTGCCAATTCCAGACAGAGAGGCTTTGAAGCTGAAGAGCAACTGAGCTGCAGTTTTGAAGTGCTCATGCATCTTTTTTCTAAAGAAAAAAGTTTTAGAGTCTAGTTCAGACCCCTACTGTGTGTTGGCTTTGAACTTCCAGGAGTCACACTCTGGAAAGAGAGTAAGCTGGAAAGCCTGTAGGCACTAAAAGAGCTTAGATTCAAATCACCTTAATGCCTGAAGGTGGATTAAGATGGTCTCAAAACACTAGTTTCCCAAGGACACTTGAAGAATTAACATAAACTGCTTCAAAGAGAAAAAATTATTTAAGCCTCAAGTTATTTCTACAAACTATTTTGCAAATATGGTACAATGTTGTATGTACAGTAAAAAATAATCTGGCAAGGAAAGTAACAAAAAGAGCCTATAATCCCAGCTACTCAGGAGGCTGAGGCAGGATTAGTTGAGCCAAAGAGTTCAAGACTGGCCTGGGCAACATAGCAAGATCCTATCAAATAAAAAAGAAAAATGTAACAAAAACTACTCAAAAAAGTCTCTACATTACATACTTTAAAATCACTATGCTAATTATTTGGAAATAAAAAACAAGGTAGAAAATTTTATCAGAGAATTGGAAACTATAAAAAAGTACCAAACAAAAATTTTAGAACTGAAAAATCTAATAACTGAAATTAAAACTCATTATATAAATTAACAATATATTAAAGCAGCCAAAAATAAAAATAACAATTTCACACAATCTTTTCCAGATAATAAAAACAGACAGAACCAAACTTGTTTTATGAGGCTAACAACCTTGACACCACATCTGACATGGACATTATGGAAAAGGAAACCTGCAGGCCAATCTACTCATGAACACAGATGAGAAATCTTCACCAAGATATTAGTAAATTGAATCTAGCAATATATACATTAGAAACCAATTAGTTTTATCCCAGGAATGCAAGGTTGGTTTAACATTTGAAGATCAATCAATATAATTCACCACATTAAAAGAAAAAAGGAGAAAAAAAGTCACATGAGCATCTCAAAAGATGTAGAAAAAGAGTTTCATAAAATTCAGTATCAATATCTAATCCACAATCACATAATTTAAAGTTTTAAATATCTAATATTTATAAATTTAAATTTCTAATGATTTAAAATTTTACATAATTTTAAAATTAAAATAAAAACTATAAATAGAAGGAAACCAACTTAATATGATAAAAATATTTATATAAACAACAACTCTACAGAAAGCACCATACTTCTAGGTCAAATGTTGAAGGCTTTCCTTTTGAGATTAAGAATAAGAAACTATTAACAACAGAATGTGAAAGAAACAAGAAGTATAAGGATTAGAGAAGAGATATAAAACTATCCTTTTCGACAGATAACATGTCCATGGTACAAAAAAAATCCAAAAGACAATCCACACAACAGGAAGACATGCTGCACAGACGAAACAGTAGATATCTGCTAAAGATAAACAGTGTTAAATTTCTTGTGCCTATGCAAATTTACACACACACACACACACACACACATGTATAGATGCTTTTTAATTAACAACACAATAATATAAAACAAATATAAAATACTTGTTTTTTCCACTTAATATAGAGATTTTCCATACCAGCACCTTATTTTTAACAGCTGTACAGTAGTCTACTGTAGTGTATTCTAATGATTTTTTAAAATTATTTCAAGTTTTTTTTTGTTATCACAAACAATGCAACAAAGAACTCTTAGAAGAATGTACTATTATGGCTATAAATGACGAGATAGAGTACTCAGGGAGTCCAACCCCTTCCTGTGCCATGTCCTGGAGTTCAGAGAAACCAAGGCAGCTAGAATTCCTAGGACAGAATACCAGAGAAGAAAGACCTACCCAGTGAGAAAACTGTAAAAATCTGCAAATGGTCCCTCTGGAGTATTCAGTAGAATGCAAATCAGTGAATGCATCTAAGAAAAATATTAATAGTTGAAGTCAAGGAAAGAATCACCCAAAAGGATTTGTAGGAACTGTGTCCTCACATAGAGTTAGGAATAGTGTGTGTTCCCACTAGCCAGAGTGGAAAAAATCATAATTCAAAAAGTATTGAGTAGATGTCTCAGCTTGGAAGTGGGGTATAAATAGCCCTAAACTGAGTATTGCACTGGACTGACCTAACAAATCATAAAAGTAAGACCCAAAAGAATCAAATTGTTTCCAAGGAACTTTATATCCCAATACAAAGTTCAAGATTTATAGGAACACAAAAATACCCAGCAACGACAAGGCAAAATTTACAAATCTGACATCCAATAAAAGAGTACCAGGCATGCAAAGAAGCAGGAAACATGACCCATAATGAGGAGACTGATTAATCAATCAAAACCGATTCAGAACTGACATAGAAATTAGAATTAAGAGCAGGACATTAAAACAGCTATTAAAATTGTTTCCCATATTGTTTAACTTCTTTTGCTGTTGTTTAACTTCTGAAGTTAAGTAAAAACATGGAAAATATTAAAAAGAACAAAATTAAACTTCTAGATATAAAAACTACTGTGTCCGAGATAAAAATACACTGGATAGGGAAAGTGGCAGATTGAACATTGTAGAAGTAAGTGGTATTAGTGAACTTGAAGGTAAGGCAATGAAAATTACCCAGAATGAAACACACAGAAAATAATCCAAAAAAGAAAAGCATAAGTGATCTTTGGGACAATTTCTGTGGCCTAATACATGAGTAATTGTAGTCCCTGAAGATAAAGGGGCTGAAAAATAAATATTTGAGGAAACAATGGCTGAAAACTTCTAAACTTAATGAAAACCGTACACCAACAGATCTAAAAAGTTCAATGAAGCCCAAGCAGAGTACATATAAAGAAAACTACACCAAAGTACATCATAATCAAATTACTAAAACAAAAAAGATAAAGAGAAAAATCTGAAGAGCAGCTAGAAACTATACACATTACATACAAAGAAACAAAGATAAGGATGACATCAGATTTTTCATCAAAAAGATTGCAAGCAAGAAGAGACACTGGAGCAATATCATTAAAGTACTGGGGGGAGGACTGTCAATAAGTATTCAATAACCAGCAAGCATATTTTTCAATATGAAGGTGAAATAAAGACATTTTTAGACATATAAAAGCCAAAATAATTTATTACCATCAGAATTGCACTATAAGAAATGTCAAATGACATCCTCAGGCAGAAGAAATATGATACCAGATGGAAATCTGGATCTACACAAAGGAAAGAAGACCATCAAAAATGTGTCTACATGGGTAAATATACAAGAATTTTTTCTTATTACTTAAATCTCCTTAAAAGATATTTTAACATTTAAATAAAAATAACAACACTGTATGTGGAGTTTATAATATTTATAAAAGTAAAGTACATGATGACAATAGCATGAAGACCAAGGGTGGAGAAATGAAACTATACTATACTTACACTACATAAAATGATATATCACTTGAAGGTAGACTGTGATAAAATGTGTACCATAAACCATAAAACAACCACTACATAATAGAACAAAGAGTTATAGCTAAGAACACACAAGGAGAAAAAACTGAATCATAAAGACCAAACTACATGCTGCCTATAGGAAACATAAATATAAAGTCACAAATAAGTTAAAAATAAAAGGAAAGAAAAAATATATCATGCTAGCAGTAATCAAAAGAAATCTGAAGAGGCTATATGAGTATGAGATAAAGTAGATTTCCGAGGAAAAAATATTACCGGGGCTAAAGAATGTCATTCCATAATGGTAAAAGGGTTTATTTATCAAGAGACAGCAGGGTGCAGTGGCTCATGCTTGTAATCTCAGTATGAAGGAGGTTGAAGCAGAAAGATCAGTTGAGGCCAAAAGTTCAAGATCAGCCTGGGCAACACAGGAAAACTCTACCTCTAAAAAAAATGTTTTCTAATTTAAAAAGAAGACATAAAAATCCTAAACAAATATGCATCTGTTAACAGACTGCTTTGAAATACATGAATCAAAATTTCTATACAGTAATTCTCCTTTATCCATGGGGGAATACATTCCAAGACCCCCAGGGGATTTCTGAAACCATGAATAGTACCAAACCCTATATATACTATGTTTTCTCCTATACATATACACCTGTAATAAAATTTAATTTGTAAATTAGGCAGAGTAAAAGATTAATAGCAATAACAGCAATAACTAATAATAAAACAGAACTACAATACACTATAATAAAAGTTATGTAAATATTCTCTCTCTCTCAAAATATCTTACTGTACTGTACAGTAGGTAACTAAAACCATGCAAACTGAAATCATGGATGAGGGGACACTACTATAAGAGCAGAAAGAAATAGATAAATCTACAATTGTAGTTAAAGATTTGAATACCCCTTTCTCAATAACAGTAAGATCTTGGAAAATCCTCCAAATATTTGGAAATTACATAACACATTTCTAAATAATCCAAGGATCAAAAAGAATCAAAACAAAAATTTTAAAGTATTTTAACTGAATAAAAATAAAAATACGTTATATCAGGATTTATCAAAGTACCATTAAATCAGTATTTAGAAGAAAATTTATAGTACTAAATGCTATATTAGAAAAGAAATTTCTCCACTTAATTTCAGCATCCACCTTAAGAGACTAGAAAATGAAGAGCAAATCAAACCTAAAGTAAACAAAAGGAAATAATAAAAAAGTGAATATCAATAAAATAAAACTAGAAAAACAATTTTAAAATGCAATGAAACTAAAAGCTGATTCTTTGAGATCAATAAAATTGATAAACTTCTAGCCAAACTGATTAGAAAAAAAAGAAGACACAAATCATCAATATCCCAAATGAAGGGTGATATTACTACAGATTCTACTAAAAAGATAATAAGAAAATACTAGAAACAAGTTTTATTCTACATTTGACAATTTAGATAAAATTGGTAAATTTCTTAAAAGATAAAAATTACCAAAACTTACTCAAGAAGAAATAAATTAATTAAAAGTCCTAAATGTTTATTATATGTTGAAATTACAGTTTTAAAACTTTCTACAAAAACTGCAGAACTAAATGGCTTCACTGGTGAATTCTACTAAAAAAAAATTAAGGAGAAATAATGCAAATTCTACACAAGCTCCTCCAAAAATAAAAGAAGAGGGAATTCTCAACTTATTCTATGAATACAGTATTCTCCTGATACCACAATCCAAAAAGACATTATAAGAAAGTAAAACTACAGACCAATATTCCTTATAAACATAAATGCAAACATTCTAAATAAAATTTTAGCAAATTGAATCCAACAACATATTAAATGGCATTATGACCAAGTGAGGTTTATTCCAGGTAGACAAAGCTGGCTTAACATTTGAAAATCAATTAATGTAATTCATAATATCATGAAGCTTAAAAAAAGCTGTTTGATCATTTCAACAGATACCAAAAATTTTAAAAATGGACAAAATTTTTCATCCATTCCTGATACAAACTCTCAGCAGACTAGGGTTACAATGGAACATCATTAAACTTTGTAAAGGGTATTTGGAAAAAACCTACAACTGCCATCATACTTAATGCTGAAAGTTTGAATGCTTTTCCCCTTAGACTAGAAATAAGACAAGGAAGTTTTCTCTCACTATTTCCATTCAGCATTATATTTGTAGTTCTAACCAGTGCTATTAGGCAAGAAAAAGAAATAAAAGGTATCTAGATTAGAAAAAAAAAAAGAATTACAGCTTTCTTTATTTGCAAGTGACATAATCATCTATGTAAAAAATCTGACACAATTTAGAGAAAAACTGAGAGAACTAATAAAACGAGTTTGGCAAAATTTCAGGTTAAAAAATCAATATAGGCCAGGTGCGGTGGGTCGCACCTGTAATCCTAGCACTCTGGGAGGCCAAGGCGGGAGGATTGTTTGAGCTCAGGAGTTTGAGACCAGCCTGAGCAAGAGCAAGACCCCATCTCTACTAAAAATAGAAAGAAATTGGCTGGACAACTAAAAATACATAGAAAAAATTAGCCGGGCATGGTGGCGCATGCTTGTAGTCCCAGCTACTCAGGAGGCTGAGGCAGAAGGATCTCTGGTGCCCAGGAGTTTGAAGTTGCTGTGAGCTAGGCTGACGCCACAGCACTCTAGCCCAGGCAACAGAGTGAGACTCTGTCTCTACAAAAAAAAAAAAAAAA
>RJWJ010017713.1:0-32589 GCA_004363605.1 Indri indri | reverse complement strand
GAGAGTGTTGAAATTAAGTAGGCAAACAGAAACAACTCAAAGCTTGTATAGTTGACTACTGGCATCATTTTATTATTGCGAGGCTCATTATTCATATTGTAAAAACTCTGAATTTCTAACTGTTTCATTAGAATGAATGTGCACATCACATATAGGGGCAGCTTCTTGTTCTTTTCTTTTCTTTTCTTTTTTTTTTTTTGTAGAGACGGGGTCTCACTCTTGCTCATGCAGGTCTTAAACTCCTGACCTCAAGCGATCCTCCTGCCTCGGTCTCCCAGAGTGCTAGGATTACATGCATGAGCCACTGCGCCCGGGCTAGGGGTAGCTTCTTATCAGGTCTTTCCCTATTGGTGTTCAAGACTATATCCCATTGTGCTTCTCACTCTATACCTAATCTCTAGGACCATGATGTCCACACCTATGGCTGTCATTACCACCTACACTGTCTCTTCACCTCCAGTTCATATTATTATTGACCTGACATCCCCACTTAGATTTCCTTTAGGAACCTAAAAACCGACATGTCCAAACTGAATTTATGATCTCCTCTCTGCAAATGTGGTCCTATTTCAGTGTGCTCCATGTCAATGAAGAGCACCACCACACAGTGTAAGCCACCATTGTCCCTCGAGGGATTGTTCTCATAGATAATTGGCTCATCTTGCCAAGTCCACCCTTGGCCAATCAATTATTCGAAGATCACCAGAGAGATCTCATCAAAGGACACATCTAATTATGTCACTCGCCTTAAAACCCTTCAATGATCTAATAAAATTCTTGATATGGCTCACAGGGCAGCTGCCTGTACCTCACTCTCCCTTGCCTGTGCAGCTTCAGTCAAATTGGCCTTCTGACAGCTCCTGGAATGAGCCATGCTTCTTCCTGTATTATAAGCACTTACAAATGTTACTCATTATTAATGGTAACCATAAGCAAAAACTGATCTCACATTCATTAATTGTATAACAGTATTATTGTAATAGCAAAAAATTTAATAGTCATTTCAGTATTACTAATATACAAGGGGACTTCAAAAAGTTTGTGGAAAAATACAATTAAAAGATAAAAATAAAAAAGATAGCTGGGTGAGGTGGCACGTACCTAAAGTCCCAGCTACTAGGGAGGCTGAGGCAGGAGGATTGCTTGAGCCCAGGAGTTAGAGGCCAGCCTGGGCAAAACAGCCCTTTATAGATTTTAATATTAGGAAATAAGGCTGGTCCAAGTGCAATGGTGTTTACAACTAATTGATCACAACCAGTTACAGATGTCTTTGTTCCTTCTCCACACCCACTGCTTCGTTTGACTAGCCTTTAAAAAAAAGGTGAGGAAACAAAAAGTCAGAAGGAGGCAAATCAGGACTGTAAAGGGGATGCCTAATGATTTCCCATGAAAGGTTTTGCAAAATTGCCCTTGTTTGATGAGAGGAAAGAGCAGGAGCATTGTTGTGGTGAAGAGGGACTCCCTGGTGAAGCTTTTCTGGACTTTTTTCTGCTACACTTTAGCTAACTGTCTCAAAGCATTCTCGTGATAAGCAGATGTTATTGTTCTTTGGCTCTCCAGAAAGTCAACAAGCTGAACACCATCAGCACCCCAAAACATTGTTGCCATGACCTTTGCTCTTGACTTAGTCCACTGGACCACTTCTGCTTCTTGGTAGCCATTGCTTTGTGCTTTTTCTTTAGGATCCTACTAGCAAAGCCACATTTCATCTCCTGTAATTCTTCAAAGAAATGTTTTAGAATCTCGATCCCACTTGTATAAGATTTCCATTTGCATCTGTAGCTGATCTGGGCACAATGGCTTTGGTACCCATAAAATGGAAAGTTTGCTCAACTTTAATTTCAGTCAGAATTGTTTAAGCTGAACTAACTGAGATGTCTATGGTGTTGGCTATAATTTCTGCTATTAATTGTCAGTCCTCTTCAACTAAGGCACAAACAAGATGAAATTTTTACTCGCAAATCAATGTAGATGGTCTGCTGCTGTGGGCTTCACCTTCAACATCATGTCTTCCCTTCTTAAGACAAATTATCCATTTGTCTTAATGGAGTCTACAAATTATCCATTTGTAAACTGCTTATTTCTCTGGGGCATTGTACCCATAAAGTTTTCATAAAGCATCAATGATCTCACCATTCTTCAACCCAAGCTTCACCATAAGCTTGATCTTTGTTCTTGCTTCAATCTTAGCAGAATCCATGTTGCTCTGACAGGGGCTCTTTTTAAACTGATGTCTCATCCTTTCTAGTGCCTCCAACTAGATTTTGTTCAGATATGTTGTAACAAGTTAGTACAAATTTATTTTGATGCAGATAAAGTATGAAATCCATGCGTAGTTTTTTCATAATACCTATTTTCCATGAAACTTTTGAAGATCCCTTGTATTTATATAGTAACAGATATTATACTTTCATCATATAATATTTAGAAAGAAAACTTAGCTGGTTAATTTTAAGGAATATCTGACATCACATTATCAAGTGTCCTGATCCTTGAATATGGTACCTTCCCGTTATCAAGTCCAATAGACTTCTTATGAGGTATTTTATAGATTTTGTTGCTAACGTCAATGGGGCTCTTTCTTAACGTCATGTTTCCTAATGATTATCACTGGTAGACATGAAAGTTAATTGATTTTTAACAAGATAGCCTTGTATCTTGCCATCTTGTTAAACTCATTAATACTCATAATATTCAGTAGGTTATTTTGTGTTTTCTAGATAGAAAATCACATTATTTGCAAATAATACTTCCCTCTCTTTTGAGCCACTTCCTGGTTTTATTGCAATAGTTAGAAACTCTAGAAAATGCTAAATAATTTGATTATGTCTATAATAGGAATATTATTTAATTGTGAGCTTTTTTGAAAGGTACTATATTAATTATATTATCCATACATAGTTTGATTAATTCCTGCTGTTTAATTTGGTGTTTTCTATTTACCATGCATGCTAATGATTTCTTTAACTCTCTTCACTGACTTATAGAATATGAGGCTAGAGTGCAGTGGTATCATCATAGCTCACTGCAACCTCATACTCCTGGGCTCAAGAGAACCTCTTGCCTCAGCCTCCCAAGAAGCTGGCACTACAGGTGTGCCCACCACCATGCCAAGCTAATTTCTCTGTTTTGTAGATATGGGGTCTCACTATGTTGCTCAGGCTGGTCTTGAATTATTGGCCTCAAGCGATCCTCCCCCCTGGGCCTCCCACAGTGCCAGGATTATAGTCAGGAGCCACCATACCAGGACCCTGATTGTTTTCTTTAAAAAAAATTTTTCCCACTGGTCGAAAAGATATAAATTCTATTGCTACTAATTAAAAAAATTTAACATACGCTTTGTCAAATGTATGTTTTCCAATCTTTGGGTCATGATTCATTAGTGGGACATAAAATCAGCTTAATACGTCAAAACTAACAGTTCAAAAAGAAATGAAATCTAATTTAAAGTATTATAATTCATAATAGAGATTAGAAATTATATTGACATTCATTTTCTTTATATTTTGATGTTAGTACTGTTACATGTAAGAAGAGTAGTACTGTTTTCCGTTAGTCTTATTTTAATTATTTTCTTGTGTGTATGTATGTATACATTTGTTTGTAATATAAAGTGTTTTTTACTCTTGGTCACTGCTAAACGATTAAAACACACCAATTTTAGAGTTAATCAATATGTAAATCTTCTCCACCCAAACAAAGCCAACAAACATTACCATACTTAGTTCCTATTTGTGCCCCAACCACTCCCCACTGCCTACCCACCCGAGAGTTGATAAAGGTATGGAATTATACGTATAGGTTCTACTCAACTTATTTAAACTTAACACCAAATTTGACTAATTTCTTTGCTCACCATGGCCTCGTGTCCCGGACAGATTCGTTCCGGTTTCATATATCTTCTTTCTGGATTACGTCCTTTAGTAATTCTTTCATAGTAGGTCTGTGGGTAGTAAACTTTCTGAGTCTTTGAAATGTTGGCAAATGGCTTTTTCCTACTTTGGCTGGGCATAAAATTCTAGACTCTTTTAACAATGATTCCCTCTGGGGTAGGGGAGCAGAGCAGGAGGAGGAAGCCAAGGACAACTGGAATTTGGGTGGATTAGCTAAAGACTTTACCTAATTTATTTAGAATTTTAAATTATTTACTTATACATATATAAATAAATTTTTACTATTTTATTACTACTTTTTAATATTTAACTTTCTTAGTGTTTCAAAAAAGCTTTAAAGGAACGTACTTACATATTTATTGTGTAAATCAAAAATATAAAGGTCACTTACGTGCAAGGGAGAGCTTGGATCAATTCTAAATCTTCTGGGGCTTGGGCTTCTACCAAACTTACACCCGTTAAAATACATACTCCATGAACAGCCGAAAGAGAATGAAGCTCCACAAGTCTCTGGATCAATTCCTTGACATGTACAGGTACGACTGTAAGATGGTAATTGCAAAGGAGTGAACCGATGAATCAGGACAATATCTCAGACACATTTCATGTTTATATAACTTTAGAAGTATAGATGGCTAATGAACTGGTTATAACACTTATCTATTTTATTACTTATTTAATCTAGAGTAGTTTTATGCCAACAATAAAACGCTAACTGTACTTGATCATAACCAAATTTTTACCTAAAATATTAAGACTGTAAACACAAAGAAATGGGAATAAACAATACAGATCTAAAATATCCACAAACTCAGGGCCAGGCCAGGTGGCTCATGCCTGTAATCCTAGCACTCTGAGGCCAAGGCAGGAGGAATGGTTGAGCATGTGTGGGGTGGCCTGCACCTCCTGCCTCAGCCTCCCAGTAGCTGGGACTACAGGCATGCGCCACCATGCCCAGCTAATTTTTTCTATATATATTTTTAGTTGTCCAGCTAATTTCTCTCTATTTTTTTTAGTAGAGACGGGGTCTTGCTCTTGCTCAGGCTGGTCTCGAACTCCTGAGCTCAAACGATCCGCCCGCCTTGGCCTCCCATAGTGCTAGGATTACAGGCGTGAGCCACCACGCCTGGCCCAGGTTGGTCTCTGAAGCTCTTTTTAAATGGTATGCTAGATCTACATTAAATGAAATAGAACAATACTTATTTTATTTGATTACTAGGAAGATTAAATAAGAATATATATATAATTTTTGGAGCATTGACTTTACACAAGAGGTATTATCATTATTGTACATAAACACAGTAACATAATTAGCAGGCTTTAAAAATTATATATATTGTGATATCGGAAAGATAAGTAAATTATAAGGAAATGATGGTATAAACATAAAGGAAAACTATGGAATGTATAAAAATCTTGTGTGGGGATTGGGAAGGAGATGACTTTTGTTCCTATTTTGCATAATGACTATTTTTTTCTTAAAAAGACTTATATGAGACAAACTATAAAATACTCTTGAAAGACACAAAAGTAAATTGAACAAATGGAAATAAAAGTCACGTTATTGGATCAGAAGACTCAGTATCGTAAGGATTTCAATTCACTACAAGTAAATTTGGTACTAGTATCTGCAAAGACAGGACAAATCCCTGAGATACAGAATTCAAATCCAAGAGATGACTCAATTTTACATGTAATTTTTGCATACAATAAAGGCAACATTTCAAATCAAGGGGAAAAGATGTACTCTTTAGTAAGCAGTGTTGGGATAAGTGAAAAAAAGGATAAAAACTGCTCTCTTCTTCCCACAATTCATCAGCAAACACATAAGATGTATGAAAGATTCACATTTCAAAAATTTACATTTTAAACAAGTACAGTAAATCCTTGCTTATCATGGTCGATCGGCTCTTCAAACAAGATATAATTAAACTAATCTTTTTCTCATCAATGTTATAATTAAACGATGTTGAACGATATTCAAGGACCTGCTGTACATCATTTCACTTCAAGTCACAGTTTCCAAGAACCTATGGAGGATGCTAAATGAAGACTAAGCGCACTAAAAGGAAACATGAAAATATGCTTAGTTGGTAGTTGCTTCACAATTGACCATGATACCATGACATAATGGAGATCTGAGTGGCAAAGCAGCACAAACAGATTTAATTACTTTTCATTGAGGGTGCATCTTCGGTCTGTGGGGTGACCGTTGTATGACTTTAGATTCTCAGTAAGCTCCGTGTACAATCTGTCAGCCATGGGAAGAGGAATGCCATCCCACACCATGATGAGCACCACCATCACAGCTGTTGGACAGTGGTGGCCAGTACGCTGCCGGACCAAACAAAGAACTTTTTCTTCATCACTGCTTCGTCTTAAAACCTGGAAAAACAGAATGCATTTATCTATGGAAAACAAGTATCCTAAATTCAAATGCAATGGATATTCCTTTTAAAGCTCTGTATGATTATGTTTTAGGGTTTTTAAATTACTATTTCTCAAGGGGTTGAAGCTTATAGGACCTTCCGTTGTCTCAATAGTTGCCTCCATGTGGCTCATCACAAGAGTATCCCGGCTTACATGACTAACAACAGACAGAACAGAAATCTGCGGTATGTGATTATTTTTTGTAAATGTAGTACAAAGCACTCTGTATTTTATTTCACTGTTTTACAGTTTGCACCAAGAGACAACAGAGGGCCCGGTGGAAAACTTAACTAACTGCTGTGCACTTCCACAAATGTCACGACAGGACAAATGTAGTTAGATGGAAATAACCAAGAGCTCCCCACATTAAAAATAAACTTGAATAGTGAAATTTGGCCATCTGAGGACAGTTCTGAATTTTTCTTTTGGGTGACTCATTTTACTATATAGAAAAACATACATAAAGTAATGTCCCTGCAATTTCTATGATTTTTTCCATGCTATCGGAAGGATACAATATACTCATTTATAAGACTAATGTGGTCCAGCTAACGTGGTGAATGCAAAACACAACAATTAATTTTGAATTTTCATACATTTATCTTACACTGCATCACACCCTTAGGATGAGAAAAAGGCTTCAGAACTATATAAAATATTGCCCAGTGGTCCTAGTGCTTACTTAAAAAAATTCTATAGAAAAGTTGTTACTACATAAAACCATCCAACTGTTGAAAACCCCCTCCATATATCACAAATTTACAGAGCAGAGAGATTGACCACATTAATCAGTACATAATTAGTTCATGATGCAAATGCCCACCCATGTGACCAAAATGGAGCAACCAATAGCATAATCATTATTTTGTTGCTATAATATTACAAAATTTGAGATGAAACTTCTTAAGACGTTAGTTACCCAATATCACTTTCTTCTGTCACTCCAGATGGTTAACAATCATTGCTACCAAGGCATTCCTTGAGTAGAGTTGGCTTTAGGACCTTCCCCCTAAACACAATTATTTATATTAAAATTTTTTCTATATTTATATGTCCTTTTACAGCCAAATAAGAACACATTGCTTGCAAAAACCTCAAATACAAAATGATATATATTGTATCAAACAAAATTATACCAATTAATTTTCAAGTTGTCAAATTAACAACAAATTTATATTAATCAAGCCTTTGTATTAGAAATGGGAAAATACTCTTTAGTGATGACGTTTGTGTTTTTTCTGCATTTTCTAAATTTCTTTCAGCGTACAGTGAAAAGTTACGCATAGTGGTTAGGAGCTTTGCCTTTAAATTCAGATCTACGTTCGATAAGCTGCTTAAGTATTACATCTGCTGGGTACATCTGCGCACACCTGTAATCTCAGCTACTCAGGAAGCTGAGGTGGGAGGATTGCTAGAGCCCAGGAGCTGTAGACTGCAGTGAGCTATGATCTTGCAACTGCACTCCAGCCAGGACAACAGAGCCAGACCCAATCTCTTAAAACAAAACAAACAAAAAAAAAACCCAAAGTGAACAAACAAAAACCCTATCAGAGGTTTTTTGGGGTATGTGTTTAAACTGACCAAATTGTTCCAAAGTTTATGTGGAAATGCAAAGAACCAAGAAAAGGATCAAAGACGGAGAAAGTGACTTGCAGTGCAAAAAGTATAGCCCTTTCTATAAATGGCACTGTAGATACCCATATGGATAAAAATGAATCTTGAGCCCTGCCTCACATGACCAACTTGAGTTATATTGTAGATCAACATATGAAAAATAAAACAATAGTTTTTAGAAGAAAATATCTTCATGGCCTTGGAGCAGCAGGTAAATCATTTAAAAACAGATTACCAAATTTGCTAATTATGAATTAAAAAATTAAGAATTTGGACTATATTAAAATTAATAACTTCTATTCATTAAAACATTAACCAGCAGATTATCAATGTATAAAGGCAAGCAAGATGGCATGAGAAAAAATTTACGATACATATATTTAACAAAATATTCATACCTAAAATACATAAAGAATTTCCACAATAGAAAATTGGCCAAAAAAATAATTGAACAGGCACTTCACAAGAGAATATGCAGATGATAAGTATATGAAAACATGATTCACAATATTAGTCATCTAGCAAAGTAAAACATGATTTAAATGCACTAGCCATGTTGGTGGAGAGTAAAGAGACTGTTCTGCAAAAGTTACTGTTGTAATGTCCCAGGAGGCAAATGTAGGTGACAGTATTTTTATATTCTCAGGATATGGGTAGAAGAAACTCAAAGCCCAAGAAACGTTTTTGCTATGGCAAGCAAATTTGGCTTCTAGTTATAGTATACGTATATAGGAAACAGAAAATACAAGTATTTAAACAGCTTTATTTTTGGTGGAAGACAGGGTCGCACTCTGTCACCGTGGGTAGAGTGCAGTGGCATCATCACAGCTCACTGCAACCTCAAACTCCTAGGCAGGAGGCTCAAGTGATCCTCTTGCCTCAGCCTCCCGAGTAGTTGGGACTATAGGTACAGGCCACCATGCCCAGCTAATTTCTTCTATTTTTAGTAGAGGCAGGGTCTCACTCTTGCTCAGGCTGGTCTTGAACTCCTGAGCTCAAGCAATCCTCCTGCCTCAGCCTCCCAGAGTGCTGGGATTACAGGCGTGAGTCACCGCGTCTGGCCCTTAAACAGCTTTTTAATTCTCCCACTTCAAAAGGCCAGAGGAGAACATGAAAAGTATGCACATTCTTGTTCTGTTTGTGCAAAAATAGTCTCTATTCAAAATGTCAACGAATAGTATGTGGACATTTAATTATTTTTTCACTATACGTATTGACTTCCCTTACTGATATATGGACTTCATAACTGTTCTATAGTTCTATTTGAAACATAGACAATATAAAAATGGTATTAAAATGGTAAGACACCATTATTATAGACATAATAGTCTTTCTAGAATATTCAAGTAATTCCCAGAAAAATCTACTCTACTTTTAAAGATAGCAAAACAGGTGGATACTTAAAATATTGCAGACCGAATAACTTTAATATATACCAACAAGAACCAAATAGAAGTTTGGCTCAAAGCTTGAATTAAACATACCAGTAAAGATGTTCTTAAAGAATATGCATGTAAATGTTATCTCAGTAAAGTTGTTAAAAAAACAGGAAGATGCAAAAGTGATAAGAATAAAACTATAAAACATAAAAACAGAAGATTATAAAAGAAAGTACAGTTGAAGGGACATAGTAATAGTATTCATAGGTGGGAAAGTCAAAGACCAAAAGATATTGCATCTAGCCACCAATCCCTTCCCCAATCAACAAAAATTTGGCTTGTTTCTATGTTCATATGGAAAAGCAAATGAGCATCAAGTAAAAAAAATTTTTTTCAATTAACAAAAGGGGATTACCCTTCTAAATTTTGTGGGTTTTTTGTGACAGGGTCTAGCTCTATTGCCAGGCTGGAGTGCAGTGGCACTATCATGGCTCACTGCAACCTCAAACTCCTGGGCTCAAGCGCTCCTCCCACCTCATCCTTCCCAGTAGCTAAGACTACAGGTGCACACCACCACACTTGGCTAATTTTTAAAATTTTTATAGAGACAGGGTTTCTCACTGTGTTGCCTGGGCTAAAAGTAGTTTCAGTGGTACATTAGCCGAAAATAAGCTTAAGAAGAAAAACATGTTTTATAACCAAAAACAAACAAACAAACAAAAAACCCCAAAAAACAAAAAACAAGGACAGTGAAAACTATAAATCAGTTTAAGATTACTGACAGTTAACATCAACTTCTTGCCCTCTGCCTTAATTTGATTACTGGAGAATAAAATGGTTATTTCGCATTAGGAAAATACAAGAAGGTACCCAACAAGTAGCCTAGGACACCAACTACTCTCTTTATTTGGTGTCATCGTAATATACAGGAGGTGCCTGATTTTGGTGGGGAAATAAGTAGCACCATGGTATAGCCCAAAGACAACCAAGGCAAATATTAGGCAGAACCCTGGAACAAAGGAACAAAAAAGGAACATCTTTAAAGATTGGATAAATGTATAAATCCAAGTAAGATGGTTTGAACACTTTTCGATACGTCAGCTTGGTTTACACCTTGCTCCAAAACTCAGGTCATATCAGATGAGAGTAGTGAATGAAACTTGTATGTATTTCTACAATGTTTGTATAATTGTATGTATTCATTGCCACACCTGTTCTATGCACTAATACACAATCCTACAGAGGTGAACCCCTGAATTGGTGCCTGGTATGAATCGCTCAGGCATTGGAGCCGAACAGGCAGCCTATTGTTTAAATTCTACTTTCTGCTTCTGCCATCACCCCAGAGTCTTAAGAGGTGAAGTGGGATAAATAGTTAACAGCCTGGTGCATCCAAGAAACCGTATCGCCCTTTACATCAAAGCCACTGAATGACAAGACAACTAGTCTCAGATAAGAGCCAAAGTGACAGCAGAGAAAGAAAAAGTCAAAAATCTGGGCCAAAGGCTAATGATTATGTGGAAGTGTTAATGACCACCTGGCAAGGAAACATTTTAAGAAAATAAGACAGTGTGGAGAACAAAAACAAAACGATGTGAGAATGTCTCAGAAAACAGTGCTCCCCAGTTAGATTTTGCTGTTAGACTTTTTGTGTGTGACCATTCAACAGAGAAGCTATAAACCTCTCCTCCAAGAAAAGAAGGCAAGTGCAACACAATGAAAAAATGTAGGGCAGAATTCTACTGCTGTTGAAAAATCTAAGTAAGCCTACATATGATGATTTAAAAAATGAAATCAGGAAATCAATACATAAAATCAAACAGTACTTGATTTAGTTTAATGTTTAATAAAAAAATATGCAAAAAGTATACACTATCCAAGAAGAAAAGTAAATTTAGAGAAATGCAATTTACTAGCTGAATGTTTATTAGACTCCTTAGTTCAAAATTATTATTTCCTTCCTGCCTCCCCATATACAAGTACTAAATTGCCCTAGTGTCATTCAAACTAATCTACTGGTAAATTCCTAAAAACTATGCAGAGTATAATCTCTATTGTTCATCTAACCTCTACCTAAAGTTCAAGTTTGGGTTGGACAACTTCAACAGACTCCTGGCTCTAACAATCAAAGTTTCCCAGGCCTTGGAAAATAGCTAATAATGAATACCACAGCAACACTACTTCGAGATACCAATTCAAATTCAAAATACTCAATTTTCTTTCCTTTTTTTTTTTTTTTTGAGACAGGGTCTCACTCTGTTGCCTGGGATACAGTGAAGTGGTGTGTTCATAGCTCAATGCAACCTCAAACTCCTGGGCTCAAGTGATCCTCTTTCCTCAGCCTTCTGAGTAGTTGAATTATAGGTACATACAACTATACCCAAATATTTTTTCTTTTTTTTTTGTAGATATGGGGTCTCACTGAGTTGCTCAGGCTGGACTTGAATTCCTGGCCTCAACTGGTCTTCCCACCTAGGCCTCCCAACCTGCTAGGATTATAGGTGTGAGTCACCATGCCTGGTGCATCGGCCTAGGCAAAGAATTCATGAAGAAGACCCCCAACGCAATCACGGCAGCAACAAAAATAAATAAATGGGGTCTGATCAAATTAAAAAGCTTCTGCAATTTTCTAAAATACTCTGATTTAAGCTCCATATTAATTCACTAGACACAAATTTATTGAGTGCTGACTATATACTGGGCATTGCTCCAGAAAAAGCAATGAATAATATGAATATTTTAAATAAGATAACTGGAAAGTTTGCAGATAATAAAGTCTGATTAACATTATGTGGGTATGGTAGCTTACACCTGTAATCCCAACACTTTGGGAGGCCAAGGCAGGACGATTGCTTGAGGCCAGGAGCTCAACACCAGACTGGGCAACATCGCAAGACCCCATCTCCACAAAAAAAACCAAAAAACTTGTGATTTTTTCTAGCATACATAATCATTTATGAAACCTATTTCTTTTTTACAGACATGCAGTATTATCACTTGGTTTCACTATCAAGATTATACTTTTGAATTGTCAGTAGATGTAGAAATTTTCATTAAGTTTCTCAGCAACAGTGCTTTCATTCTTTATCTCTGGGTTATTTGTGCATTTATGAAAAGTGCCAGATATCTATTAGTATATATCAAGTTATTCTGAAAGGTTCTACTTATTCTGAAAAAACTTATTGCACAGGAGAAAATAAGAGAGTAAGACTCTGTCTCTACAAAAAAAAAAAAGGCAATTTGGCACACCTAATTCATGGGAAATGCTAAACAAATGCTCCTCTTCATATCTAATAAATAACCCTTGAATGCTTTTGTACTCTTTGAGTCAAAGCTAAGGAAAAAAAAGAAAATAAATAAATAAATAACCCTTCAAGGACTCAAACCAATAGGATTTAAATAGAATGTTGCTACCAAAATATTTAAGCTATGGAGTTTATATTTGCCCTTGTTAGAAAAAAAAAAAAAAAGAAGTATACTCCCCAACTCTATCAGTGTCATCATTATTGTATTAGGAAACGTTTGAAAGGCAGGAAGGAGGAATCATCCAGAATACCACCAATTAACCCAGCTACCTTGCTCTCTTCTGGACCACTCTCTACAGGCGAAGGCAGTTGGCCTGTCGCAGGGTATTTTCACTCCTTGCTACTTAAGTAAACAATTCAGAAATACATGACAAATACAACTTAATACAGCTGTATCAACTATAGGTGACAGATACTGAGAATCAATCTCTAGCCTTTATTTCAGCAAATGTACAAGGCACTATGTATGAGCAAGATACAAAGGAGCAAAACACAGAACTATACTGTTGAGAAATACATAACCTGGGTGCTCGCTTCGGCAGCACATATACTAACATTGGACTGATACAGAGAAGATTAGCATGGCCCCTGTGCAAGGATGACTTGTATTAAAAAAATAAAAAAAAAAAGGAATATATAAGTTGGGCAGGAGAGGGAGGGTAGAGAGCAAGAAAATTATTACTGCAAAGCCAGGAAAGAAAGTTTATGATTGGGGTTTTTGAGAATCTAGTGATGTTCTTCTTTTTATTTGCAGAGACGGGGTCTCACTGTGTTGCACAGATTGGAGTGCAGCGGCTAGTCATTCACAGGCATGATCTTAGTGCGCTTTGGCTTTGAACTCCTGGCCTCAAACTCCTCAGGTGATATTCTATTTTTGGCCTGGGTAGTTTTTTCATAAGCATTCACTTTATAGGCAAACTGTACATTTGTTATAAACTTTTCTGTTTATATATTCCATAATGAAATGTTAATGTTTAATAGCATAATTTTGTGACTAAAGATTCACAAATTAAAGCATTACTCCTTTAGAGAAAAAATGGCTAAGGTAGATATACTTTGCTACACCAATGTAGTGTCCTTAACATTGATATTATTGCTACTGATTATTAAACGTATTGATGTTATTTTTGGTGAAGAATGGATGTTTAATTTTGTTGTAGCCAGACTCTAAGACGTCCCCTATGATCACCATCTCCTGAAATTCAAGCCCTTGCTTAGTCACCTCCTACACAGCAAAGGGCTGACCCATGTAGCAGTTTACAAGGTTAGGTCATAAAAGGCGCTGAAACTTCCTCCTTGCTCTCTTGATTCATTCACACTAAGGAAAATCAAACTGACATGCTACAAGAACGTTTAAGATGAAGAACTGAGGCCTCCAATAGGAAACTTTGAAAATGGATCCGATGGCCACACACTCTCCTCCAAGTTTTCAAATGACTGCAACCTCATGAGACCCTATGCCAGAAGCACCCTGCTAAACTGCTCTTAGATTTCTAACCCACAAAAACTACTCAAGATAATGCCTGTTTGTTGTTCAAAGCTTTTAAATTTTGTCTAGGTGCAGTGGCTCATGCCTGTAATCCCAGCACTCCGGGAGGCCGAGGGAGGATCACTCGAGGCTGGGAGTTCAAGACCAGTCTGGGCAACATAGTGAGACACTGTCTCTACAAAAAATAAAAAATAAAAAAATTAGCCTGGTGCAGTGGCATGTGCCTATAGTCCCAATTACTGCAGAGGCTAAGGCAGGACAATCACCAGAGCCCAGGAGTTCAAGGCTGCAGTGAGCTATGATCATGCCACTGTACTCCAGCCCGGGCAACGGAATGAGACCCTGTCTTGAAAAGAAAAGAAAAAAGAGAAGAGAAGAGAAGAGAAGAGAAGAGAAGAGAAGAGAAGAGAAGAGAAGAGAAGAGAAGAGAAGAGGGCAGGCGTGGTGGCTCACACCTGTAACCCTAATGCTCTAGGAGGCCGAGATTAGAGAATCGCTTGAGCTCAGAAGTTCGAGACCAGCCTGAGTAAGAGTGATACCCTGTCTCTACTAAAAATAGAAAAATTTAGCCAGGCATGGTAGCATGCACCTGTAGTCCCAGCAACTCGGGAGGCTGAGGCAGGAGGATTGCTTGAGCCCAGGAGTTTGAGATTGCTGTTGCCAGGGCACTCTAGCACAGGCGACAGACTGAGACTGTCTCAAAGAAAAAAGAAAAAGCTGCTAAATTATGGGGTGATTTGTTAAGCAGCAACAGATAACCAATACAAATTTTATGAATTCATTCTTCAAATACTATTTATAAATCATAAACCAGATAATGTACCCCTATTTAAAACAGGTCGAAGGCTTATGTTACTCAGGAATAAAACTGCAACTCCTCACTAGGCCTGCAGAACCATTCCTAATCTGGTTTCTGCTTATCTCTTTATCCTTCCCTAGTTCCATTCCCTACCTCCTCAATTTCAATGGATTCTTCTTAGAGTGTTAAAAAGATAAAAGTACCCTCTTCCTTGACCCAAGACCTTTGTACTTGCTGTTTTCTCTGCTTAGGAATGCTATTTGCTGCATTCCTGGGGGTTTTTCCTTTGAATACTTGGCTCCTTTTTGTCACTCAGTTCTCAGCTTAAATGTTCCCCCTCCAGAAACGCCTTCCCTGAGGACCCATGCATAATGGGAAAACCCTGGAAAGATTCCCACTGACAGAGAGATACAAGGGAAGGAGACCATCATTACCAAAGTAATATATTAGAATAGTCTGTTGGACTAACTAACTGTATTAGAGGATACGCAAGAGAAATAAATTGGGAAACAAGAAACATGTAAATTCTATAGACACAAAACCTTAAAACAGCCCTCAAGGACAAAAGAAGGCATAAGCAAATGGAAAGGTATAATATGTAGGACAGGGAGACTAAATGCCAAAAAGATGTAAATTTTTCAAATTCTCTATGTAATGAGTTCAATAAAAATACCAATAGGATTTTATTCTTACAACTAGACAAAGAGATTATAAACTCATGATATAATAAACAAGGCAGAATAGTCAGAAAATGTCTGAAAAAAGTAAGAAGGAGGAATTAGCCTAACAGATATGGAAACATACTATAAAACCTAAATAATTACAGCAATCTGATGCTGGTAAAGGAAAAGATATTGATGTAACAATAGAAAATGCACAAATATAAACAAATACATAGTAGTAGGGAAAAGATGGACAATTAAAAAGGTGGTGTTGGATAACTAAGTAGCCATCTGAAAAAGTGCAAGTTGTTACTAACACTCTAAATCAGCATAAGTATAAAATGGATAAAATATTAAAGTGGAGAAAGAAATGAAATCATTAAAATACCACAAAAAGAAAATGAGAGAATTACGTATAGTGGGAAAATTTTTATAATTAAGATATATTACCCTAAAGCTATAAAAGAAAAGATGAAAAAGTTGACTACATTTATAAAAAAATCTAAATGGCAGAAGCATAACAAACTGAGAACATACATTTACAACTTTTATCACAAAGGCCAATTTTCTTAGAAAGCTACTATAAAATCAATCAAAAATCATACAATAGAAAAATGTATATTATTTCCTATTTTAAAAAATGTTATATGGGAGGCCGAGGCGGGCGGATTGTTTGAGCTCAGGAGTTCGAGACCAGCCTGAGCAAGAGCGAGACCCCGCCTCTACTAAAAATTAGAAAGAAATTAATCGGCCAACTAAAAATATATAGAAAAAATTAGCCAGGCATGGTGGCGCATGCCTGTAGTCCCAGCTACTTGGGAGGCTGAGGCAGAAGGATCACTTGAGCCCAGGAGTTTGAGGTTGCTGTGAGCTAGGCTGACGCCACAGCACTCACTCTAGCCCGGGCAAGAGTGAGACTCTGTCTCAAAAAAAAAAAACATGTTATAAATCACACTTAAAAATGTCATAAGTTACTTTTCCAAAGAGGGGGAATAAAATATGAGAAGAAAAACAAAGATCATCCAGGCTACTGTTTGGATATATCTTCAAAGTCTCTTACACGTACAGATTGACTTAGATGAATGGTGTTTTGGGAAAATTAAATAGTAAACGGTCATTGCTCAGTTGACACAGTGTGAAAAAATCAGTGCATAGCAGGACAAGAAGTTGATCCATGAACTGAGGGAGTAATAGTTCACAATCACCAAACCCTGCCCCACTCCAGCCATTCACACTTTTAAAAGTCTTAGGTAAAGTTTTAGACTACAAGGGGAACAAAACTGAGTATTTTAAGAAATTTTATTTAGTTCTTAAGAGGCACGGTGACCCCAGCTAACATTTGTGTTATCAGGAGACAAGGTAGTAACCTGACGTCAGCAAGTCAAGTGTCAAAATGTGTGTGTAATGGCTGAGGCCTCTGGGCCAAACGGCCTTCACATCTGCAAATTGAAATGAGTGGAAATTGAAATGATGAATAGATCCTAATTTACATTTGTATTCCCAGCATCTAGCCCAGGACATGGCAATAGAAAGTACTCCATAAGCATGAGTTCCTTCACTGACCTTTTGCATTTTGAAATTTTTTTTCTCCAAAATTCATTAGGATTATAACAAAGTGAAGGCAGATATCTTAGTTAGGACTCACTTCTATTGCAAAATAACATGGTTTAAGCAAGTTAACAAAAGAAAACTCATAAAATATTTCTCTCTCATGTTAAAGGAATCAAGATTTAAAAAGGCCCAGGGCTACTACAACAGCTCCACTGGTATCAACAGGGACTCGGATTCCCGTATTTCTTCCCACTATCCTGCATGTCTTCCACTGTCAGATCAATTCATGATTCCAGAAGGCTGTTGGGACTCAAGCCTTCAAATGCATGATACATACATGTTGAGTGAAAGGAGGCAGACACAAAAGAGTGCATAATATAGGATTCTAATTGTATGAAGTTCAAAAAAGAAGCAAAACCAATCTATGCTCAAAATAGTGGTTGCCTTTAAAGGGAGGTATTGATTGGAAAGGGGTTCCAAAGGAGGCTTTTGGGGTGCTAGAAAGGTTGATATAATCAAAGGTAGCTATTATTGTCATTATTATAATCACCGCAATCATCATCATCATTAACATATTATAAAACAGGGATCTCATAAAATTCTATGGTCAAGAATTCCAAATAAACTGGTTAATATCTTTGCAGATGTGAATACCCTACTGAAAAGACACATTTGGCTATGAATGTGGTTTTCAGTTTGAGAACTTCCTAGAGAAGGTGAATCCAGTTCTTTTAAATTACGCATTTGTGGAAAAATCAAAGTAGTCATAGGAACAATTTTGGGAATATGTTGTAGATGTGGTTTTGTTTTCAATACCGTATGATCTTCATTAAGGTGGCTCTATGGATACTGAATTGGAAACACTTTCAAAATACAGTTACTGATTAAAGTAAGAAATAAAGCAGTGTGTATAATTTGGCACCATCTCTTTATGCTATCTGATTATGAATGTATTGAACTATCTCTAAAAATACACAAGAAACTGGTAAAAGTGGTAACTCTGGGGGGAAAAAGAAGAAGACCACTGCATAACAACTGGGCAGGGCTATTCCCTTCTGTTATTTAACATAAAAACCACATCCAGGAGTGGGGAACCTGTAACCTTGGGGCCACATGTGGCCTTTTGACTGAATCCAAATTTTACAGAACAAATCCTTAAAATAGCTTCCATGTTTTATCCCTGTGGGAGTGCCTATTTTTCTAGTCCATATTTTCATGGGACAAAAATGTATTCATCTTACATGTAGAACAAATCCATTTTCAAAAATGCATAAATGAGAAATACTTACCCACTTAGCTATTGGACACCCATGAGAACTTTTTCCTTCTTTCCCAGTATACACTACTATTTCTATCCTTATTGCATTTCCTTTTTGACCATACCTGAGTATAAAACACAGGAGAGAATGTACTAATTAATTGCAATCTACACTTGAAACCTTCAACTTTTAACATCTTAATAAGTATAATATATGGATGAACAGAAGTTCAAAAATCAAACACGTCTCATAATTTACTTTTGTAAAAAATTTGCACTTGTGTGGTAGATGTTTTTATTTGTTATCAGTTCTATTTATCCTTAAAGATCACTCTTTTAAAAAAGCCTGACTCCAAGACAAGCAATGGGAATGTAGAGTGTGCAGTGTAAGGGGGGGTAATTTGACCTATTTCTACTATTATACAATAATATGAAAATACGTATTTCTGAATTCATCAAAGACAATTAGCCTTGCCTTGTGAGTGCCCAGTTATGTGCCCAACAGCTCATGTGATGAGGGACTGAGCAGGGACACCAGAACACCCCTCTTTTCCAGGGCCCTAAGAAACATCCAACTCATACTGCTGAAAATTTTCTATTCACCTGATGTTTGGTCCCAGAGATAATTTTCTGCATTGAGTCAGGTCCACAATAAAAATGATTTTAACAGGGAAGCGTATTTCCTCACCTATTCTCCATGATTTCCCTGACAGCAGCAACACTTGGTCCTGCCCCAAGGTGTGTATAATATGGGCCTTTGTCTTTTTGTATAACTCGATCTGTGGAAGGAATAAGATTATTAGACCCAAAGTTTTAAAGATTTACATAGGGGCAAGGAGTAGCTATTTTTACTTTTTCTTTTTCCCCTCAATTCAGAACCATGAATCTTGACAAGGTTTTAATAATTAAAGTCAAGGACAATAGGCCATAGAATTTAACTTGTTAATGTTCTACTCTTCCTGCTCCTAATTCTTTCTTCCTCTAAGAATTGGAGGGAAAAAAATATTTTAAGATGTGGGTCATATTCATACTCCCATCTCCTGCTTTAAAAAAAATCTGTAATAATTGAAGTGTAAAATTAAAAGTTATCCAAGAGTAATAAATCTAAAAGACCTGGCCTCAGAATCTTACTAAAATTGAGCCAAGCAATTTTATTGCTAAGAATTTATTATACCATACACTAGAGCAATTATGTATTTATAAAGTATATGTACAAAAGAATGTTCCTTGTTAATTATTTGTAATATCAAAGAGAGGAATATTCTTAACAGATGTTAAGATATAGGTTAAATAACCTATTATCAATAACCTATATCAATAAGATATAGGTTAAATTATGGGATGCTTATATAGTGGAATATAAGAAAGCTATTGAAACAGTTCTTACAAATACCACAAAATCTACGATTCGATGAATTTAAAAAAGCAAGTGGCAAAAATAGTATGTTCTAAAAGACCTAAATTTTGTAAACATGGAAACAAAATTAAAATGAGTAATAATGTTAATTCCTATAGAAAACTGTATAACAGGAATTTTTGTCTTCAGAGAATGGGAACTATGAGAAAACATTTCCATGTTTCTGTGCCCTTTGAATTTTTTTTTTTTTTTGAAACGGTCTTACTCTGTCACCTGGCTAGAGTGCAGTGGCATCATCACAGCTCACTGCAACCTCAAACTTTTGGGCTCAAGCGATTCTCCTGCCGAAGCCTCCCGAGTAGCTGGGACCACATGTGCTACCATGCCCAGCTAATTTTTCTATTTGTTGTAGAAGCTGGTGTCTCGCTCTTGCTCATAGATGGTCTTGAATTTCTTGCCTCAAGCAATCCTCCAGCCTTGGCCTACCAAAGTGCTAGGATTACAGGTGTGAGCCACTGCACCCAGCCCTGTTTGAATTTGAGAGCATAAATTATACATTTCTTGGGAAAACAATACTTTTAACTTGGCCTCTTAGCATCCTGTACAACAAGAATCACTGGGTTCCAGATGTACTGTTAAAAAAAAAAAAAAAAGAAAAGAGAGAAGAAAAGAAAAGAAAAAGAATCACCGGGGGCTGGGCGCGGTGGCTCACCCTTGTAATCCTAGCACTCTGGGAGGCTGAGCAGGAGGATCGCTTGAGGTCAGGAGTTGTAGACCAGCCTGAGCAAGAGCAAGACCTTTCTCTACTAAAAACAGAAAAAACTAGCCAGGCATGGTGGCACAGGCCTGTAGTCCCAGCTACTCCAGAGGGGGAGGTAGGAGGATGGCTGGAGTCCAGGAGGTTGAGGTTGCAGTGAGCTATGATGCACTCTAACCTGGGTGACAGAGTGAGACTCTGTCTCAACAAAAAAAAATCACTGGGGAATGTCTGTATTTCATGAATTTCTACCTACACCAAAAAGTCATTATTTAATAATTTTCATTGGACATTAAATATAAACAAGACTTACTTCCATGACTTATTAAGCAAGATACACTGAATAGATTTTAACTTATTATTGGTGATTAGAGCAGTGGTTCTGAACCAGAGGCAATTTTGCTGCTAAGAGGACTTTGGCAATATCTGGAGACATTTTTTGTTGTGAAACTCAGCAGATATGTATGTGTACTACTTACTATCTAGTGGGTAGAGGTCAGGGATGCTGCTAAACATCCAACAATGCACAGAATAGCTCCCCTACAACGAATAACTATTACAGACAAAATGCCAATACTGCTAAGTTTGAGGAACCCTGATCTCGAGATCAATTTACTCTATTTTGCTAGAACATAAAATACCACCATGGAAATTCTTTACCCTCAGATATGATGGTCTTACTTGGAATGATTTCTGGATCTTAAGGTTACCTTTTTTACACAATAAGCACAGTAAACTCACATGGAATGATTAATGAAAGACATGTTAGTGACAGTGTATAAAACAGTTCTGAGTCCACTGCAGGTACTCAATCAACTTTGAATGCCTGGCTGTCTTTACTCTTATAAACTGTGACTAGTTATTTTGTATAAAGAAAGCGTCTCGAAACTAGACAAGCATCCTTTTAGAACCATGCACACAGTAAAACTAGACTAGCTCAGGTATATAAACTTTATTGGTATTTACATTTGGAATTATAGGCCTTTTTCCAATTGTAATGATACTCAGAAAAATGTTCTCCCTTTTATACTTCAGATTTTCGAAGTAACAGAGGGTGAAAGTTACAAGTGTAGGCTCTGAGTTGAGACGGCTGCATGTCTCTGAATCCCAATTCACTTACTTGCTAGCTGTTAAGTTTCCTGTGCCTCAATTTCCTCATTTGTAAAATGGGGATAAAAAGCCCTCCCTCTGTAGAGTTGCTATGGATATCACAAGTCAAGGCATAGCACAACACCGGACTTCTAGTAAGAGCTCTAGAATAGGAGCCATTATCATTTTCCACTCTTATCTCCTTGGTCCAGGAACCTCTTATCCTACCCCACTCAGACGGCATTGTCACCCATTCCAGATTATGAGATTCTGCTCAGGAGAGCCTGTCCTTGGTGACTGGCACATGGTAGTTTGCCAAAAACTGTGTGTCGAATGATGAGCAGAGGAATGGAAGGATATTATTTCAGGATATCAAGCGTACTCTGGATAATCAAGAACTAAAAGGGCATCGCTACCTCACACTATTTTTTCTACTGTGGTTAAAAAACATCAAAATGAATACTTATCCTTCCCAATAATCAACACAGGAGACTACTTAAGCTTTCACATGTTTCGAATACTGAGTAAATTTCTCAACAGTCTTGCCTGAGAATCTTTACCCCAGCAAGATTTTCTCAGTGCTTTTAACACACCGATAAAACAAAATGTTAGTTTCCGAATGTTCTTTCAATGACTCCTAAGGCACAAAAATGTATAAATACATTGGTTAGAAATCAGCTCATTAACTCAGCTATTAGCATAAACCTATTTGTTTTTTTTAAAATAGGAAATCAATATTTGTTGACAAATTTGTTAAAATGTTAAAACTCAAAAAGATTTATGAATTCTTCAAGTGAACAAGATTATGCAATTTCTTTAGATATGAGTGCACCCTTTATATTGCATAGAGCACAAATGCACAAGAAACTGAAAAAGATATGAGCCAGATTCAGGTCTAGACCAGGATGGCAATTGCCATCTATACTTTCTACAGTTATTTGTTTAAGTTGTATCCACATTTTACGTTCTTTGTATGCATGTTCTATCTGACACGCGCAAAAATGTTAATGAAAGTCTAGTAGTTTGAAATTCTTTTGAATACGGGAAGAATAAACAAACTGTAATGAAGTAATAAGGGAATTCATTCTTACGCTATGCACAATAAACAAAAGACATTTTGCCTTGAGAGAAATTAGTATATTTTCCGCTGGAAAAAGTTTACCTTTGTTTCCAAATTATGAGTTGAATTTTCCATTTTTTTCTGAGCAGAATCAATAAAGATCCCACAGAAAAATGGTTATAGAATTACTAAGTCTATCTTAGCTAGAACAGGAATGGGGCAAAAATACCACACAAGCTTCTGTCATGATTTGAGGCAGTTTATGCAGGTGAAAGAACACGTCCACACAAGTACTTACCAAGACAGTTGCAGGTGGGTGGTTCAGAATCTTTAGTTATAGACACCAGGTTTTTTGTTGGGTCAGTAAAGAAGTTCATGGCATAATCATTAAAACTTTTTTGTGTGCTGTCTACTGGGGAAAATTCTGATCCGCCAATGCTAGATGAACAGACTTCCTCTTCACTTTTGGTAGAAACCACTGTAATTCCACCTGAACACACTACATTTACATTCCTGAGAATTTGTGCTGGGTCCGGTAAGGGTGTCTCTTGAGAGATACCTGGCAATGTTGGCAGTCTCTGATGCATGAGTTGCTCCTTAACATCTTGTTGCAACTGTGTTTGGTCATCACCAGCCATCCCTTTAGCACACTGGTTAGGTGGAGAGGAGGGCTGGGTCGAAGGGTGAGCTTTCTGATTGACATTCACTGTTGACTGTACCTGAGAATTGTAAGCTTTATCTGTAAACGCCTGCCCGTTGGATTCCGTTTTAAAATGAAATAAGGTGAGAGAATCCAGTGGTTCAACCTTCACCATTTTTTCCTGTGCTATTTCTGTATACCTCTCAAATTTTATCTGAGCGACTGGAGGAAAGAATTTTTTGTCTTGTATGGTTGAACTTTTTGGAGCCAGTGGTTTGCACATTGTGGTTATGGGCGGAATTTCTCCCAAAAGGATAGGAAAAACAGGTGGATAAAATTGCCCATATCTTTGAAATCTGGATCCTATCCAAATGTCATGTAACTGACGATACTGATAAGACTTTTTCTGGTTTTGCTGATGCTTTTCCTGACAACTTACAACTATGGGCTTCTTTTTCCGCCGATCTCTTGATGGGGTGGATTTTGTCTTTTTCTGGGTTGTAGTCTTTTGCTTTGTTAATGATGAACCATTATTTTGTACACTTGAAGGTGGTTTCTGTTGTATTAAGCCCTTTTCCTGACTATATTTTTGCTGTGCATTATTATTACTTTCAAGTTTTTTGTCCTCTGGATTTGTATTAGTTGATTTAATTATTGATGCAAGTTGTGTGAGTTGTGTTGCAACATCTTCCTCAATTTGAGTGTGGGTTGCATCCTGACATAATACATCATCTGAGTCCAAATTTTTACTGTTGTCCAGGAACTCGTTACAATACCCCAATTTATTACTTCTTGGTGGGAACTGATGCAAAATCTTGGAACAACTGTCAAGAGTAATCCTACCTTTAGCAATATTTTTACTGGTGTCAATCTTAGATGAATTTGTTTTTGGTATAAGAGGTATTGAATTTGTGACTTTTGAATATTCATATGACGTTGTGGATGCTTGGTTAGTAGCTGAGCTGATATGTGAGTTGGAAAGAGTATTTTGGCCATTGAATACCACTATGTTGCATGAACTTTGCTTTTCCAAAGACGGACATTGATGAAGGTTTGGTGGCTCTCCTTGTATGTTTGGGTCTTGAAGGTCTTTTCCTACAATAGCAGCTTTGTGGCTGCTATTAAGCAATCTAGCTGTTCTCACCTCTGAACTTTCATCTTTCTCTGACTTTGATGGTGAGGAATTCTCTGATGGGGCTTCTGAGAGTTGAGTCAGGGCCTCTATGGCTACCACTTGCTCCAGTGTTAATCTCCTATCTTTCATTAAGGATAAAATTCCTGCTTGAACTGGAGACCCATCTTTTGGTTCTTTACTTGGCATATCGTCAGGAGTTTTTGGTTGATCACCTTCATTGTGTGTACCAGTGTGACTGTTTATATTGAAATTTGAAGAATCTGGATTAGAATTACAGTTAAAGCCAGGCTTCTGGAAGACTAACGCATTACTTCTCCCCTTGAGATGATCACAACTCGCACTAGTAGCAATAGAGCTCATGGCATTGTTATGGTTTACAGTGTCTTTTAGGAATTTACAGGAATTGTTGTCAAATGCCTTGCCAAATTCTTCAATATTGAATTTTTTAAATGACACATTTGTTTCAGTTGGTAAATAGTGTACATTTTTAATGCCATTTCTTACAGTTCGTATAAACAATTGTGGAGGTTTGTTTTGTTTCTTGTCAATTTCAGAGTTTTTTGATTTTTCAGCTTCTGTCACATTAGCACTGAAATCTCCTTTGACATGATTAATTAAGTGTGATTTCTTGTTTTGCGTCCACTTGGCCACTTCAACACCTGTCATGCTTTCCTCATTTTTAGCTACATTTTCAAGGGGTTTTGGGTTCAATTCCAATCTTTGTTCTTTCCCATGACCACATTTACTGTAGTCCATGGATTCTGATTTGGGGCCATTTACTGGTTTGTTGTCAAAATCTGCCTGTAAAATAAATATAGAAATTACTCATAGCATCACTTAAATATCTAAATAAGAGCTATGAGAACTTCAAAATGTAATAGCAACTAAAGATGAAACCCCAGTGGATACAGCCTAAAAGAGTATTATTTTTGCTTTTTACATGTTTAGAGAAGTCATGAAATACGAAAAAGGGAGGTATAGGGAAAAAAGAAAGAACTAGAAGCTATCATAATCTCATCCTGTTAATATTTGGGTATGTTCATTTGTTTTTCCAAATAAAATTTTAAACTAGTCTAACATTGCTACCATTCACTGGGAATATCTATCATTCTAATGCAAACTGTATTCAAGTAGAACATACACACAGTAAAGTGTAAAAATCATATAGGTTATTGAACTTTCGCAAAATGAACATATATGTAACCAGATCCCAAGCACGAACTCCTCTGTCTTGTCATCACTCAGCCCCCAAAGGTAACCATTGTCTTGATACATAGCATCATAAATTTCTCTTGCTTATTTTCAAACTTTACATAGCTGCCAGGTTTTTGTTCAAAATTATACTTGTGAGATATATCCCTGCTGTTAATTATACTTGTAGTCCATTGATTATCATTGCTGCATATGATAATGTAGTCATCTATTCTACTGGAGATGTACAGCTGAGTTATTTTTAGGTTTTGGCTGTTTAAAGTATACTGCTATAACATTCTAATGTCATCTTTAGGTGAACACACATATGCATTGGGTGGAGGGAAAGTGCTGGATGATAAGAGTGTGTGGGTATCTTCAGCTCCAGAAGACAGGCCAAAGAATTTTCTAAAGTGGTTATCAATACACACTCCCACCAGTAATTATGAGAGTTCCAAATGTTCCATTCTCATTAATAATTAGTATTTTCTGACTTTTCACTTTAGCCGTTCTAGAGAGTGGAGAGGGATATAATTTCCCTTTTTTACTGAGATGAAATTTACATGATATGAAACACATCACTTTACAATTTAAAAGTGTACAATTCAGTGGTTTTTAGTTCATTTGCAATGTTGTCCTACTATCTAATTCCAGAACATTTTCCTCACCCCAAAGAGAAATCCTGTATCCATTAAGCAGTCATTCCTTATTCCCTCCAACCCTTATTTATTTATTTACAGCCACAGGGGTCTCCCCCAAGTTGGAGTGCAGTGCCAATTCACCGGTACAATCATAGCACCTCACATCCTGGAACTGCTGGGCTCAAGAGATCCTCCCACTTTAGCCTCCTGAATAGCTAGAACTACAGGCTAATCCTTATTTTGTTCTTTTGTTAGAAATAACATTGAAACAGCTCATCAAACCTCATACTACAGGAATTAAAAAGTAGAGGTATTGTCATTGCTATTTGGAGTCAGTAGAATAACAATTACCATTTCCCAGTATATACGCATTTCAAAACATATCGTACATGATAAATCTATAAAATTTGTATTTATCGATTTAAAAAAAAAAGAAAAATAACTTGTAGACTACTGATATTTAACATGGCTATGGAAATTTAGTAATATCTCAAGAAAAGAGAAATACATAAATATCAAAAATTAGAAGACTTCTTGTTTAATAAAGTAAATATAATTCATTCCATAGACAATTCCTAGCACTCTGGGAGGCCAAGGCAGGAGGATCACTTGAGGTCAGGAGTTAATGACAAGCCTCAGCAAGAGTGAGACCCCATCTCTACTAAAAATAGAAGAAATAAGCTGGGCAACTATAATAGAAAAAATTAGCTCGGCATGGTGATGCACGCCTGTAGACCCAGCTACTCGGAAGGCTGAGGCAGGAGGATCACTTGCGCCCAGGAGTTTGAGGTTGCCGTGAGCTAGGCCAACGCCACGGCACTCTAGCCCAGGCAACAAAAGACACTGTTTCAAAAAAAAAAAAAAAAAAAGAGGTTGGGTTGTCAGGATCAACTTGAGCTCAAGAGTTTGAGACCAGCCTGGGCAACATAGCAAGACCTCCATCTCTATATTTTAAAGATGTATTTACATATATATAAAATGTGAGCATTACCCAATTGTATAATTAAACATTTAAAAAACTGAGTAAAAATATAGCTTGTTTCTTAATCAGGGTACAAGAAGTAGGTATTTCCAGTTTGCCAAAATTCATCAAAATACATAATTGTCATGTGTATATTATTCTGTATATATTACATTTCAATAAGAGCTGGGTTTTTGTTTGGAGACAGGGTCTCACTCTGTTCCCTGGGTTAGAGTGCAATGGCGTCAACCTAGCTCACAGCAACTTCAAACTCCTGGGCTCAAGCGATCCTCCCTAGCCAGCCTCCCAGACTGCTAGGATTACAGGCATGAGCCACCATGCCTAGTCTGTTAGAACTTTTTAAAAATAAAAATAGAATGACCAGATTTTTCTTTGAAAAAGATAACACGAGCATAAGATTTTAAATAATTATAAAGCATCAATAATTTGTAACTCGCTGGATAGGTAAACAAATTAACAGACTAAACCCAAGTGCATTTAATAATTTAGTATTAAAAGGCTGGCATTTCTAAGCAGTGGAGAAATTACTAGCTTTTTAATGGTGCAAGACGAAAGTTTGAGCCCAATCGCAAAATATGCAGCAGAAATTAAAATTAAAAATTTAAATATAAAAAAATAAGTATTCTGGACAAAACATAATTTTTTTAAATGAAAGACAAATTATTTTGGACAAAGCTTTCTTTCTTTCCATTTTTTTTTTTTTTTAAGACAGAGTCTCACTCTGCTGCCTGGGCTGGAGTGCCGTGGCATCAGCCTCGCTCACAGCAACCTCAGACTCCTGAGTTCAAACGATCCTCCTGACACAGCCTCCTGAGTAGCTGGGACTACAGGCATGCGCCACCACGCCCAGCTAATTTTTTCTGCATATTTTTAGCTGTCCAGCTAATTTCTTTCTATTTTTTTTAGTAGAGACGGGATCTTGCTCTTGCTCAGGCTGGTCTCAAACTCCTGAGCTCAAACCATCTGCCCGCCTCAGCCTCCCAGAGTACTAGGATTACAGACGTGAGCCACCGCGTCTGGCCTTCCTTCTTCCCCCGCCCCAAGAGACCGGGGTCTCACTTTGTTGCCCAGGCTGGAGTGTAGTGGCCGTTTACAGGTACGATCATAGCTCACAGCAACCTCAAACTCCCGGACTCAAGGGATCCTGCCTCAGCCTCCTGAGTAGCTAGGACTACAGGCCCACTCCATACCACCCCACCATAACAAAGGTATTTCTTCAAAAGACATTTAAGATTAAACAGATGATTAGTTTGCCAAAATCTACATTGTTTGTACAGGGTTCAGCAGTAACCCCTTTTTGTAAAGGGCCAGATAGTAAATATGACACCACATCTACTGCTTTGTAAGCAGCCAAAGATAATGTGCAAACTAATGGGTGTATTTCACTAAGACTCTATGTATGAACACTGAAATGTGTATTTCATATAAAGTTTACATGTCACACACACACAAAAGATATAAGAATAAGAACATTTAAAGATGGAGAAAATCTTGCAAAGCAATAGTAAAAAATGAGAAGCCATAAAGGAAAAGATAGACTTCTTTGACCACACATAAAATTAAAAATTTTAAAGGTAAAATAAACCATAGTACGGTGCTTTTCAAATTGCTGATCAGAATCCATGAGTCCCAATATTAATTTAGAGTTTTGTGATAGTATTTTTTAAAAACATGGAATGGTATTAAAATAATGGCCGGGCGCGGTGGCTCACGCCTGTAATCCTAGCACTCTGGGAGGCCGAGGCGGGTGGATCGCTGGAGCTCAGGAGGTTGAGACCAGCCTGAGCAAGAGCGAGATCCCGTCTCTACTACAAATAGAAAGAAATTGGCTGGACAACTAGAAAATATATAGAAAAAATTAGCCAGGCATGGTGGCACATGCCTGTAGTCCCAGCTACCCAGGGGGCTTGAGCCCAGGAGTCTGAGGTTGCCGTGAGCTATGCTGACGCCAGGGCACTCTAGCCCAGGCAACAGAGTGAGACTATGACTCAAAAAAATAAAAAAAAAAAAGATTTATGTACCAAAAGAATATTTTCATAAGATATGCTCATTAATTAGTTAGCTTAGTTAAAAACACCTAAGCTTTGTTAGTCAGTTATATTTCATGGCTTTTAAAAAACATCCTAAGACTATAGATTGCTCTGGGCTTCTCCTAACCACTCTGAACCAACAAGAATGTTGAACTCCTTAGATCAAGTCTGGGTCCAACACTTCCCAAGCCCCGTCCATTTTCTCATTTTTGCAGATTCCCATTGTCTTGATAATCTCCTACCCACTCTGGAAGGAGCTCAGTGGCATTGAGCAGTGTGGTATTTCTTTCTGAAATGCTGGTGTCATTTGAACAGAATCTGACTATACCCCCTGCCCCCCACTCCGCATACGCAGCATTTCCTGTATCGAGACACAGCTACTCAAATCACATAGAAAAATAAAGCATTCGAATTATATTCACAGAAAGGATCCAGTAAGACTATTACCTTAACTACAGGTAGATCAGTGATGCTCAATTTTTTTTTTCATTTTCACCAATACCCCGCCTCCAAGCAAGCCTTTTTAGGCACTTTTTCCTAATAGCCTTCCCCATGACATTTTAATACCACAGATATGCTATTTATTTCCTTTGTACATTGTAATATTTAAGATTCCCTGACTCACCAACAATCAATTCTTACTTCCCTTGAGAAAGCATGAAGTAAATAAACCACATTGTTGAGGTAAAAAACAATTTTTCATAAACTATTATGTAGAACACACAAGGGGTAGCCCACAAAGTATTTACGTCTAATCAGAAGTGACATCCTCAGGACGCATATTCTCACCCTGAAAATTGAAGGTTTGGGGAAAAAAATTCATAGAGAACCACTAGTGCCTCTATTAATGTTGACTTTTTGGGGTTTTGTTTGTTTTTGGAGACAGAGTCTTGCTCTGTAGCCCCAGCTAGAGTGCAGTAGCTTCATGATAGCTCCTCACAGCAACTTCAAACTCCAGGGCTCAAGCAATCATCCCGTCTCAGGCTCCAGAATAGCTGGGGCTACAGGCACCTGCCACAGTGCCTGGTTAATTGCTCCATTTTTTGTAGAGATAGGGTCTTGCTCTAGCTCAGGCTGGTCTTGAATTCCAGACCTCAACGAATCCTCCCGCCTGGGCCTCCCAGAACACTAGGCTAACAGTCCTGAATCACTGCACTGGTCTCACGCCGATTTTAAGGTACTATATTTCCCTTCTTCCCACTGACCCTAAATAAGAAGCGTGGAGCTCATGCCCTGTTCTACAACAAACTGCCCTACAATGCTCACCACCACTGCTTGCTAATAAAACCAAATTTAAACTTAAAAAAGAGATGAGCCAACTACCCACCAAAGATTCACCCAAGAAACATTCTAAAATGAACATTTAAGACAAAAACAACACAAATCTCTTTCAGGGCAGGGCGCAGTGGCTCACGCATGTAATCCTAGCACTCCAGGAGGCCGAGGCAGGTGGATGGCTCAAGGTCAGGAGTTCGAGACCAGCCTGAGCAAGAGCGAGACACCGTCGCTACTAAAAAATAGAAAGAAATGATCTGGACAACTAAAAATATATATATAGAAAAAATTAGCCAGGCATGGTGGCGCATGCCTATAGAGCCAGCTACTCGGGAGGCTGAGGCAGAAGGATCGCTTGAGCCCAGGAGTTTGAGGTTGCTGTGAGCTAGGCTGATGCCACGGCACTCTAGCCCGGGCAACACAGTGAGACTCTGTCTCAAAAAAAAAAAAAAAATCTCTTTCAAAGGAGACCTGAACAACAGCTACCTTATCGTACCAGAGCAGTGAAATCAGCTAGTCCAGACTTGTAGCCAGCAAGTTCTCTTTTCCCTCTTGTAAGGACAAAAATAGGTCCGCTACTATAAACCGAGTTTTGTAGTCCTGACATTCTTTAAGTTTTGCTTCTGCTCTGTTTCCCTACTCTGCCCACAACCACTAGTTGAGAAAGTCAAAGACTACAGAAAGACAGGGCCAAAGAAAGTGCTGGCCCAAAACAGTGGGTCTAAGGGACCAGATGGTCCTCACCCCACTCACCCTACCTTGATGCTGTTTGGCCTCCTGGCTCTTCCATGCCGGGGCCGGCTGGGAGCCATGACAGAGATGGAAGTCTTCACTAGAGGTAAGCTTCTTTTTTGTTCCAATTTTTTCATTCCTACCCCCAACAAAAACTCCACCCTCATCTGGCCACAGGGTATTAGAACCCAAAGCAAAGGCTTTTAACTCAGGGTGGGGCGAAGGGAGGAGGGGAACTTGAGCACGTTGTTGATAGAGGGAAGGATCATGTTGATAGAGGGAAGGATCAAAACCTTCCATTTAGGCCCCTCGTGGTGCCTCCCCACCTTAATCCTAGCACTCTGGGAGCCTGAGGTGGGAGAATCGCTTGAGGCCAGGAGTTTGAGACCAACCTGAACAAGAGCAAGACCGGATCTCTACTAAAAATAGAAAAAATTAGCTGGGTGTGGTGGTGTGTCTCAAAAAAAACAAAAAACAAAACCTCTATTTAATAAAAACAACATGCACACTGAAGACAAATGTATAGATAATCACTACTGACCTGAGAGCGAAACCTCTCTAGTCACAGGTGTTCCTGGCCACAGTCCTCTTCCTTTGGGGCTACAAGTATTCCCAGTCAAAAGAAGAAAAAGCACTCTAAGACCTCAAATCCGTCTCAAACTATCATCTTACCAACTTCCCTCCTCATTCAAATATCTTAAACTTCTTCCTCCAAGGTTATAACTGAGTTCTCAATTGCCAGTTTCAATCGTTCCTTAAATACCGACTTAACTTGCTTAAGACCCCTTAATTGTCTTGTTTGTAGACCCCCAAGAAGAATTTACACTGAAAACTCTCTGAAACCCAGGTCTCCCCTCGAGCTTCACTCTCATACCTCTGGGTGACTTGACTGAAGCTGCGTCCCCCCTGAGCTCACTCCTAGAGGGTCCCAATGCCAAACCCGCTGCCTTTTTATTCTTCGCACTTTTCATGAACAATGCCACACATACTTAAGTTTAATAACCAACTCTGTGTTCAGTGTATTATTCGTTATGCCCCTTCAGTATCTTAACTATTTCATGTATTTTTAAGTACATAGATTAAGTTGGAATCAAACGAACTTTGGCTATTCTCTCAGCTCCATCACTTACCAAACATTGTGAAAGGATATAACTTTGAGTTGTAGTAGTATAGCATAGCTATTCAAAATAGTATCACCTAATGTCCAAAATCAATATATACTGTATACACTGGGTTCACACCAAATTACTAAGAAAAGTGTGTGAATTTAGAACTCAATTTAGAATCTAATCCTTGAGGATGTGGTCAAAGGTCACTGTC